>CM056053.1:86912249-87014749 GCA_029574335.1 Rana kukunoris
AGAATTGAGTTTTGCGCAGCTGATAGATCACGTTCAAATACAATCATTACTACAGGAAAAGCGAATCGCTTTCTGTAATCTCCCCCTTGTTATACAGGTTTGTACTGTGAATATAAACATCTATACGCCAGTAATGTTTATGGGATAAAACACCTTCTCTAACAATAATATAGGCGTAAAATCAATTAGAAGTATTGATTTACGTCCTCTTGCAGGACTGTTTGCTGGGAAGTTGGAGCAAGGCTCAAAGGTCAGGCAAATAGATTAATCCGCTAAACTCCACCATCTTTGTTTTATGGCCGTCCTTATCACAAAAGGTCTAAACACTTGGCACTAGGATCAGCTGCAAATAGGAGCATACACAGGCAAATGATATTCTTCTCCCATGCCAGGGACTAACATTAACCCGCTTTGTGCCAAAGGCACCTGTAGGCTGTGGGAAAACGACTTGAATCAATATTTGCTTGTAGAAATAGCAGGGCTGTGTGCAAGAAGCTGGATGTCTGCTCAGGTATAGCAGAATATCAGTTTGATTTTACACAGTGGAATGCTTTGTAATGTGTAATAATTAACACACATGTTGCAGCCTGGATGTCTGGCACGATCACAAGGAGGACTGCACTGCACAGAACCAGCATTTAAAAGCCTATTCGAATAAAAGTGATATTATTTAAAAAAAATGGCGATAAAATCCAAAAAATATGTATGGAAATGGTTACACTTGCATATGCTTTATCTGCCTGTGTATTGAATTATGAGTGCATTATGGAGCGGGGTTGTAAAGGTTCGTCTTTTATTTTCTAAATTGGTTCCTTTAACCACTTCAGCCCCAGAAGGTTTTACTCCCTTCCTGCCCAGGCAAAATTTCAGCTTCCGGCACTGCGTCGCTTTAACTGACAATTGCGCGGTCGTGCGCCGTGGCTCCCAAACAAAATTGGCGTCCTTTTTTTCCCACAAATAGAGCTTTCTTTCGGTGGTATTTGATCACATCTGTGTTTTTTTATTTTTTTGCGCTATAAACAAAAATAGAGCGACAATTTTGAAAAAAAATCAGTATTTTTTACTTTTTGCTATAATAAATATTCCCCAAAATATATATAAAAAAATGTTTTTCCTCAGTTTAGGCCGATACGTATTCTTCTACCTATTTTTGGTAAAAAAAAAAAAAATCGCAATAAGCGTTTATCGATTGGTTTGCGCAAAATTTATAGAGTTTACAAAATACATCGGACACTTTTGTGACATTTTTGGGACCAATCAAATTCATACAGTGAACAGTGCTATAAATATGCACTGATAACTGTATAAATGTGACTGGCAGGGAAGGGGTTAACCACTAGGGGGGCGGGGAAGGGGTTAAATGTGTAGCCTAGTTTGTGTTCTAACTGTAGGGGGAGGGGGGTGACTGGGGGAGGTGACCGATTGTGTCCCTATGTACAAGGGACACAGCATCGGTCTCCTCTCTCCCTGACAGGGACGTGCAGCTCTGTGTTTACACACAGAGCTCCACGTCCCTGCTCAGTTACTGGGCAATCGCGGGTGCCCGGCGGCGATCGTTGCCGCCGGGCACGCGCATCGTGATCCCAGCAAAGCGGCGCGCGCGGCCTCTAGAGGCTATAAAAGACAGGACGTCATTTTTTTTTCATAATAAGCAATGTAAAAATGCAGAACAATCGCAGTGCCTGGAGCCTTGAATTTCACAAAACATTTGACATGCTTTTAACTGCGGCAAAACAGCCGTCCGTGTGAAAGGGGCCTAACAGTCTGCACATATGCGCACTGGGCAGCCGATGTTTCTGTGCAGACAGAGCGCCCACTACACACTTCCAGAACAGACACAGAGCTTCTGCGCCACCATTTAAAAAACGTTGGCATGTGTGCATATGCGCCACTGCCGTCTCCCAAGTGTTTAGGACCTAGCAGAGACCAGTAGTGCATCTGTGCACACATGGTGGATTTCTGTGTGTGCACACAAATCAGCTTCTGGTATATAGCCCCTATACTGCCCAGTGTAGGGTTGCCATCTGACCAAGATTTATTCGGACGGTTCGGGTTTTAAATCATGTGTCCGGGTTTCAGTCCGGCTAAAACCCGGACACAATATTCAGACAGGAATGTGGCTCAGAACAGGGCCTGACAGGAGGGTGGGGGGCGCTATGCATATACCCCACTTTTAAGTACACAATGGGGTTTATTTGCTAAAGCTGGAAAGTGCAAAATCAGGCTCACTTCTGCATAGAAACCAATAGGCTTCCAGGTTTTATTACCAAAGCTTAATTGAATAAGCTGGGGTTAGAAGCTCATTGGTTTCTATGCAGAAGTGAACCTGATTTTGCACTTCCCAGCTTTAGTAAATAAACCCTATTGTGTACTTAAAAGTGGGGTATGCCTGTACTATTCTCTTTGGACTGGCCAAAGATGTCCCAGGTCTGTTACAGTCTTATAGTGTGTGCTAAAGTGTTTGGGTTTGGCTTGAAGAAAAAAAGTGTCAACCCTAGCCTAGTGGGGTCGGTGCATGCGCATAACGAGCCACTGTGAGGACGCAGATGTGCCACACAGTTACATCTCAAAGTGATTGTAAAGGTTTTTTTTTTTAAATAACAAAATTGTTATGCTTACCTCCTCTGTGTAAGGATGTTGCACAGAGCAGCCCTATCCTCCTTTTCTGGGGTTCCCCGTGACACTCCCGTCTCCTCCTCTTCATCAGGTGCACCCACCGAGAGCCGCATTCCGTGGGGGCACTCATGCAAGCATGCTCCCAGTCCTGCTGCGTCCATTGACACAGAAAGCAGGACTCGGCCTCGCTCCCACCTCCCATGTCACTGTATTTGATTGACAATAGCGGGAGCCAATGGCTCCTGCTGCTAACAATCTGTCCAATGAGCTTGGCTCGTTCTCATTTCTGGAAAGATCGGTTTCAGGTAAGAAAAAGGGGGGCAGCTGTTCCACAGAAGATCTTTTACCTTAATGCATAGTTGCCAACATTGTAAAAAAAATTATAGGGACACTTGTTGTCTGTAGGCAGAGTTTTATTATAATTAGGGGGCAGGGCATTAGTTTATAGCTGGAACGTAGCGGAAAAACAAAAACGCGGCGTGCAAAGCAAAATATTGGCTGTGGCTTAAAGGGGGTGTGGTTAAAGTCTGAGATAAACGAGGGATGAAGGGAGAAAGAATAAGAGCGAGAGAAGGAAGGAAATAAAGAGGGATGGAGGGACAGCAGGTCCGGATGCTACCACAATAGAAATATGTGTATTTCAGAAAGTTTAACAATTAGCAGATAAAGATCCTCCAAACACCTGATGTTGGCGCTTTATTCATCCCCATACCATGATTGTTATGGTGTCAGAATTATTGAAGCACATTTTTTCTATTATTATATTGTAATATAAAATAAAAAAATAGTTCAACTCACCATAATGCCAAATCAGTGGGAGCCCTGTGTGTCACTTGCCACCGTCGCCTGCCACCAGATGCCATCAGGTGTCCCCAGCGGAGTCCCTCCATACATCAGACATTCCAGTAGAGTCCCTCTTTACACCAAGCACTCCCAGCAGAGTCGCTCCTTACATCAGGTTTCCCCTAGCGGTGTCCCCCTTACATCAGGTGTCCCTCAGCGGAGGCCCTCCTTACATCAGGTGTCCACCTTGCATCAGGTGTCCCTCAGCAGTGCCCCCCTTACATCAGGTGTCTCTCAGCGGTATCCCTCCTTACACCAGGTGTCCCTCAGCGGTGTCCCCTTTACATCAGGTATCCCTCAGTGGTGTCCTCCTTACATTAGGTGTCCCTCTGCAGTGTCCCTCAGAGGTGTCCCCCTTACATCAGGTGTCCCCCTTACATCAGGTGTCCCTCAGCAATGTCCCTCAGCAGTATCCCCCTTACATCAGATGTCCCTCAGCGGTGTCCCCCTTACATCAAGTATCCCTCAGCGGTGTCCCCCTTAAATCAGGTGTCCCCCTTACATCAGGTGTCCCTTCTTGGGACAAAGGTCTAAATCCTGTGAATGTCCCAGGAAATTTGGGACAGTTGGCAACTATGGCCCGGATTTACAGACTTTGGCGCATATTTATGCCGCCGTAGCGTATCTCTTTTATGTTACGCCGACGCAGGGCAGAGAGTCAAGCATGGAATTCACAAAGCAAATGCTCCCAACGTTGCACCAGCGTGGCGTATATTTCGTAGGCATAAGCCAGCGTAAGTGGAAGTAGGTGTAAGTGGGCGTGATCCATGTTAATGAAGCGTGACCCCATGCAAATGATGGGCCGGGCGCCAGACAAGTACTTAAAATGAACGTATCCCCGTGCGCATGCGTACAATCACGTCGGAACAACTGCCTAAGATACGCCGGATCACTGTGTACGCCGTTCACGTAACCTACACCCAGCCATACCCACGTCGGCCCATATTCACAGACGTCCAACGTACAATACGAAGGCTTGTGTTGCCTGGTTCATACCTTTGCATGGGTTGCGCCTCATCTACTGTATGGGGAATAACTTTACGCCGAACCTAAAACTTACGCAAACTGTGTATATCATGCGCCGTGCGCAAGTACGTTCGTGAATCGGCGTATCTCCCTCATTTACATATTTGAATAGAAAATCAATGGGAGCGCTAGATGCGTCCAGCGTAAATATGCGCCCACTCTACGCCGGCATAGGCAAGTTACGTTGGTGGGATGAAGTCTGTTTTTAGGCGTATCTTAGTTTGTGGGTTCGGCGCACAGATATGACGGCGCATATTTGTACTTACGCGGTGTATCTGGAGATACGTCGGCGTAAGTGCTTTGTGAATCCGGGCCCATGTGCATAGAATGCATTAAGGTGAAAAACCTTGAGACTTTACAACTCCATTAACAATACACTGCCTCCTTGTATAGCTGTGACATTCCAGGAGGAAGCGATGCCCGGCCTAGGCCAGCAATCAGGAAACGCTGCCTTGTAGCACAAAAAATATCTGAAAACTAAAACTTTAGATTTTATTTAAACTATTTCGAAAATAGTAGAGAATGAGAAATAAAAAAAAAAAAGGTCGATGCCTTGAATTTTGTTTGACTTTGAAGTGTTACTAAACCCACAACATAAAAATCTGTTTGTTTATGCAGTAAAGCATGCCTGTTATCCTCACTGCGGAACCTAAGGGGTTAATCCTCTGCATTGTGTAAAAAGGCTGATCCTGTTTTCTCTGATCCTCCCTTTCTTCCACAGTCCCCAATCCATCTCCTGATAAGACAGAGCCTTTGGAGTCACTCTGCACATACTAAGTTTGGTGTGTATTACATAGCTCCCAATTGTCCCTGATTTCGAGGGACTGTCCCTGATTTGGAGGATTTTTAAAATATATAAAAAAAATATTTTTTCCCTCAGTTTAGGCCGATACATATTCTTCTACATATTTTTGGTAAAAAAAAAATGCAATAAGCGTTTATCGATTGGTTTGCGCAAAATTTATAGCGTTTACAAAATAGGGGATAGTTTATGGCATTTTTTTTTTTTTTTTTTTTACTATTAATGGCGGCGATCTGCGATTTTTTTATTGGGACTGCGACGTTATGGCGGACATTTCGGACACTTTTCTGACATTTTTGGGACCATTTACATTTATACAGTGAAAAATGCTATAAATATGCATTGATTACTGTATAAATGTGACTGGCAGTGAAGGGGTTAACCACTAGGGGGCGGGGAAGGGGTTAAATGTGTGTCCTATGAGTGTTCTAACTGTAGGGGGAGGGGGGGGTGACTGGGGGAGGTGACCGATTGTGTCCCTATGTACAAGGGACACAATCGATCTCCTCTCTCCCTGACAGAGACGTGCAGCTCTGTGTTTACACACAGAGCTGCACGTCCCAGCTCAGTTACTGAGCAATCGCGTGTGCCCGGCGGCGATCGTTGCCGCCGGGCACTCGCACGGGATCCCCGCCCGCGGCTTTAAAGGGACATCACGTCATATGACGTGATGTCAGAACAATGGAGTCGTCTGCCCGCCGTCATTTGACGGTGGGCAGATGACAAGTGGTTAATGGGGAAATGGCGTAATTTCTCTGCTGGGCTCAACAAGTAAATGTTTAACATGTGTGGCCAGCCAAAAAAAAAGAAGGGGGGGGGGGTTTGATTTACTAAATCTGAAAAGTGCAAATTCTGGTACGGCTCCATTTTTTTGTCAAAGCCTAATTGAACAAGCTGAAGTTAGAAGCTGATTGGACAGCTGCACCAGATTTTGCACTCTCCAGTTTTAGGCTCAGACCCCATTGTCTGAGGTTAAAGTAATGTTTCTAGTGTATGTCTTAACTGTGCCTTTGTACATCTCATGCAACCTCTCTCTGACCTTTCTGTGTGGTCTTCTTCTTCAAGCACTAAAGCATAAAACATGATATGCCTAGCTGCAGATGGAAGAGACATCAGACACCATATTATGAGCAGCCCTGCTTTCCTCTTCTTCCCCAGTGCAACAGCCAGTAAGGCCCCTCCCACTTTTAGCCCTATTTTATATTTCTGCTGGTGTCTAGGTAACAATGCAAATTTATTATAAAGATGTACACATACTGCAGTTTAAAGTAGCCCTTTTCAACCTTTTAACACAGAGGAACACCTAAATAACTTTGGGTCTCAAGGAACCCCTAGTGGTCAGTGTAACCGCCCCTCACATTGGTGGTCCGATGAAAAACCACAACTCCCAACTGTCCCTGATTTGGAGCTATGTCCCTCTGTTCCTCATTCCTCCTCATTTGTCCCTCATTTTGGTCTGATCTATATAGATGTAAATAAAATGCACTTTATATCTATCAGAAAGTGTTTTCCAGTGCCAAACATTTCATCTGATTTCTAAATTGCTGCATTTGTAAATTCCAAAAGCCAATATAAAGGAATAGGAGTGGTAAAAAAGCAATAGTGGGTTTACCCAATCTTGTTTTTTTTTTGTACAATTCTCCTTTAAGAGGGCGTGGCAAGGGGAGTGTCCTATGCCTGCATACTTCTGCTGATAGGTGTCCCTCATTCCCATCTCAAAAAGTTGGGAGGTGTGGAAAAAGGTCCCCATGCGTTAGTGGCACAGAGGAACACCTAAATACCTTTAATGCCGCGTACACACGATCGGAAATTCAGACAAGAAAAGTCCGATGTGAGCTTTTGGTCGGAAATTCTGACCGTGTGTATGCTCCATCGGACTTTTGCTGTCGAAATTTCCACTAAGAAAAGATTGAGAGTAGGTTCTCTATTTTTCCGATGGAAAAGGTTCCGTCAGACACGATTTTCTTGTCTGAATTTCCGATCGTGTGTACACGGCATTAGGTCTCAAGGAACCCCTGCTAATAATTGCTATATCTACAAGCCATGAGATATAATAATAAATAAAATAAGATACCCTATGTGGTGTATTTTGCATGTTCTTGCATTAGTGGTCATTGTAACGCCCCCTTGGTCAGAGGAAAAAGGTCCCCTTGTCTTAGCGGTCATTGCTGTGCCCCCTTACATTGGTGGTCAGTGGAAAGATCCCTTACATTGGTAGTCATTGTTGTGCCCCCTTACATTGATGGTCATTGAAAAGATCCCTTACATTGGTGGTCAGTGGAAAGATCCCTTACATTGGTAGTCAGTGTTGTGCCCCCTTACATTGATGGTCATTGAAAAGATCCCTTACATTGGTGGTCAGTGGAAAAACCCCTCTTAGGCCTCGTACAAACGATCGGACATATCCGATGAAAACGGTCCGCGGACCATTTCCATCGGATATGTCCGATCGGGAGTTTGATCCGATGGCGTGTACACACCATCGGATCAAATTCCCCGCCGCCGGACAGCGCGGTGACGCGGCGGTGACGTTGACGCCGCCACGTCACCGCCACGTCACCGCACCAGGAAGTTAAACACTTCCGCGCATGCGCCGAATCCATTCGGCGGCGGCGCGGCGGCGGTGGGGGACGACATGTCTGCTGGTAAGTGTACTAACCAGCAGACATGTCGGGCGGACAGATTCCACCGGATGGATTTCAAAGCATGCTTTGAAATCTGTCGGGTGGAGAAATCTGTCCGCTAGCCCATACACACGAGCGGAGATGTCTGCTGAAACGGTCCATCGGACCGTTTTCAGCGGACATATCCCCTCGTGTGTACGAGGCCTTATATTGGTGGTCATTGGGAGAAGGACCATTGGCTGTCAGGGGGAAGAGTGCTCAGTGGAGAGAATGCGCCCACATTTGTGCCCAGTGGAGAGAATGCGCCCACATTTGTGCTCAGTGGAGAGAATGCGCCCACATTTGTGCTCAGTGGAGAGAATGCGCCCACATTTGTGCCCAGTGGAGAGAATGCGCCCACATTTGTGCTCAGTGGAGAGAATGCGCCCACATTTGTGCTCAGTGGAGAGAATGCGCCCACATTTGTGCTCAGTTTAGAGAATGCGCCCACATTTGTGCTCAGTGGAGAGAATGCGCCCACATTTGTGCTCAGTGGAGAGAATGCGCCCACATTTGTGCTCAGTGGAGAGAATGCGCCCACATTTGTGCTCAGTGGGAAGAATACCCCTTGCATTGGTAGTCATTATGTAAAAATGCGACCTCCTTAGAGAACGCCAAAAAGATCATTACTTATCTGAGTGGTCCTGTCCCATACTATAAGTATTTAGAATCAAAGCCATACCTCTACAGAAGAGAAAGAATACTTGCCTCCCTGATCCTCTAGTAAACCAACACTTATTGAAGTGTTGCTTTCTGTGGTCTCCCACAGTTCCCACTAATTTCTTCTGTTGACCTCACGTCACTGCGGGAGAAAGTGTAAATCCAGCCAAAACTTTTTTTGGATAGAGTGGAAAAGGGGTTCAACAAATGTCTGATGGACCTGTTTGATCGGACAATCCGACCATGTGTACGCTCCATCCGAGAAACGCTTTTTCATTGGACAAATGTTCGCTGTGAAAACAGACAAAATTTCCGGCAACAAATGTCCTACGTCGGCTAATCCGATCCTGTGTAAACAAGTCCATCGGACTAAAGTCTGAAGTACAAACACGCATGCTCGGAACCAATGGTAAAGATTAGACAACAAAAGCAGAAGTTGCCCAAAGGGTGGAGATGAAGAGCTAAAAAAACACGTGATTTGGTGAAAAAGTCCTGCCGTGGGTATGGCCAATGCCCTTCGGACCAAAATCCACGGAAAAGTCCGATGGAAGTCCGATCGTGTGTATGAGGCTTTAAATTTCCTTATGTCTCGGTGACGATGGTTTCACCACACAGACAGTGATAACAAAAATAAATAATAATTAGCAGCAATAAAAAAACTAAAAGGAGTTCTAAAGGCCCATACACACGATCGGACTTTTTGACAACAAACTTCAAAATGATCAGGTTTTACAGAAAATCCGAATGTGTGTACAAACTTTTTCGGTTTTCATCGGACAAATGTTTGCAAACAGACAAACTTTCCGGGATCAAAAGTCAGATGGAGCAAAGTCTGATCGTGTGTACAGAAGTCCATCGGACTTAAGTCCAAAGTACAAACACGCATGCTCAGAACCAATGCAAAAGATCAACCAGCAATAGCAGAAGTTGCCCAAAGGGTGGCACTAAAGAGCAGAAAAACCACGTAGTACGTCAATTACGTCACTGCGTTCATGTTTGTTGGCTGAAAAAGTCCTGCCGTGTGTATGCATACCAAGTTCATGGCCAACGCCCTTCGAACAAAAATCCACGGAAAAGTTTGTTTAAAGTCCGAGAGTGTGTATGAGGCTTTTCTTTCCCATACACTACTAAAAAAAAATGATTATATTATTTCTGTGTCTGTGTTGCTGCTGGAGATTTTTCCTCATTTCCTGTCTGGGGAAACAGGAAGTGGGACAGGAAGTCAGGGAAAATCTCTAGTGGAGCCCCAGATAACAATAAAAACTCAACAAGCGTTTTAATCATCCCTCCAAATCCAAAAAAGGTTTTTGCTGGACACAAATTGCATGACTTGAGAAACTGTAACCTGAAATTCTGTTTACAAACCAAAGAGATTTGCATGGAATTGTTAATGACTAATTCTGTAAAACGTAAATTGTGATGAATGATGTTTGGAATGTTTTTATATTCGCACCTAAATTATATATTTGTGAACACCTTGGTCTGTACGTTCCTTCTGAATGTTCTTGGCACAAACGTTTTCTGGTTTATATAATACAGGAACAGCAAGCCTGCAATTACAGTGTTATTATTTATGGGTGGAAGTTATCTGCTACGCCATTATTATCATGGTCTAGCTGCAGATAAGAGAATTTTCATCGAGTTCCACGTGGAGAAAGCTAATTACAGGGAGTCAGTCTATGATTACAAAGAATCATTCCAATAACTTTGTTTACTTTCAGCCCTTCCACAAGTAGCGATTCATATTCCTGAGAGGAGAGGGAAAATGGAAAACATGTCATACAAATAGAACTAGTCACAACACAAAGACATTCGGACCACATGTAGCACCGCAGCTTCTGTGTCTCATTTTAGAACTGAGACTATGAACAGTCATCTGATCAGTCTGGAAAGGTCAGCTTGGGAAACATTTAAACATCCCTTGGCATTTTGTGATCCCTACACACCCCGAGGTGGGACAATCTCAGGGGAAAATAATGAACGGTCGAGAATGGATTTTCCCAGATGATTGCAATTGCACCCTCAAGATAAGATCTCAAGTCTATAGGTAGCCCAGTACTGGTGTAGCGTGTAGGGTTGTCCCGATACCACTTTTTTAGGACCGAGTACAAGTACCGATACTTTTTTTCATGTACTCGCCGATACCGAATACCGATACTTTTTTTAAATGTCATGTGACAGTTTTCAAACCACAATACGGACTAAGGATATTTTCTTTAGAATTATGAAGAACTCTAACTCAAGACATTATAAAAGAATAAAAATGAGTAAAAATGAATAAAAATATTTTATTTTCTTGTCACGCAGTAGTAAAAAACTCAAAGAATTTTCACAGAACATGTTGATAAATACAAAAAAAGTATTCTATTTAGGTATCGGTAGCATTTGTGCAAGTACAAGTACTCCCAAAAATACTAGTATCGGTATCTGGACAACCCTAGTAGCGTGAATAGTACGTGTTTTGAAAAGAGAAATGCTGTTATATATTTACTAAGGCTGGCGATAGACTGAGCGATTTTCTGTCCTGCGATCCGTGGAATCGCTTTTTTCCCAATCAACACAGTCCGTGTCAATAGGGAAATTCCTCACGTGAAGCCATTGTGTTCTCTCGGGGTGTGTGTGTGGGGGAGGGGGGTGGGCATTTGTGAGCCTAGGTATGCTGTCTCTCCCAACAGAACACAGTAATTATTGCTAGCAATAATCGCATGTAAAATCTGACAGGCTGGTCGTACCAGAGTTGATCGATCAATCAACTTGGATACAATCATCCTGCCCATACATGGTTCATATCTCAGCCAGTTTCTGCTGAACTGAAACACATCCCTCGTATGGGCATCCATCGACTTGGGTACATCCAGCCTGCCCATACATGGTTTGAATCCCATCCAGTTCCTGCTGAACCAACTTAGATTCAAACCATCTATGGCCTGGCTTTAGAATCTTTGTCAAGCCTATCTCTGTGTCTTTGTCAAGCCCATCAAGCCTATGGCTGTCTCTGCCAGGAGAACACAGTAATTATTGCTAGTGGCTATAACATAATCGCATGTAAAATCTGACAGGCTCGATCGATCAACTTGGGTACATCCATCCTGCCCATACATGGTTCGAATCTCAGCCACTTCCTGCTGAACCTGCCGAGATTCGAACCGTATATGGTTGGCTTAAAGCCCAGTTGCAGCCAAAACTTTTTATTCTGGAAGGGTTAAGCCGGGCCATAGACAGGAAAAGGAAAATCGCTTGATTCCCCCATCAACACAGTCAGTTTTGATGGCGGATGCCCTCTCATCAAACCATTGCGGTCTCCGACCTTCAGCAATAGTCACATGTATAATCCGGCAGGCTGGTTATACCCAGGTTGATCAATAATCCTTGAATCCTTGTGCGGGTAAACGCGGCCCTCATATGGGCATGCATCGATCGGTACGTCCAGCCTGCCCATACATGGTTCAAATCCCAGCCAGTTCCTGCTGAACAAACTGAGATTCAAACCATCTATGACCGGCCTTTGAACCTTTGTCCACACCTTGTTTTTGTCTGTGTAGTCTTGAAAAGTGATTGGCAATCTCTCTAACAGGGACAAAGACAAAAACAAATGTTGGGAAGTGTTATGCCACGTACACATGATCGGATTTTCCGACGGAAAAACCTTGGACAGTTTTTCTGATGGAATTCCACTCAAGCTTGGCTTGCATACACACGGTCACACAAAAGTTCTCTGAACTTTCGAACGCCAAGAACGCGGTGACATAAAACACTACAGCGAGCCGAGAAAATGAATTTCAATGCTTCCGAGCATGCGTCTAATTGTTTCCGAGCATGCATCGGAATTTTGCGCGTCAGAATTGCTACAGACAATCTGATTTTCCGATAGGAATTTTTTCTGTCTGAAAATTTGAGAACCAGCTCTCAATCTTTTGCTGGCGGAAATTCGGACAGCAAAGTCCGATGGAGCATACACACGGTCGTTTAAAAGCTTACATCAGACTTTTGCTGTCAGAATTTCCAATCGTGTGTACTGGGCATAAGAGCTTTTAAAGCGGAACTAGACTGTATCTGAGCAAAAAAAAACACAATTTAATACGTTTTTATTATTCAAAGCAAACTCTAATCTATCCATGTCTCCATGCTTAATTTTGCTGAGAAAGTACATTGGAAAACACCCCCCCCATCACTGCTGGCCATCTTGAGTTAGGGCAAATGATTAATCTAGCAGTTATTTCCTGGAATCCATCTCTCCTTAGCTCAGGCATGCAGGCAAGAGAATGTGCTTAGCCAGGGCTTTTTTTCCTCAAACAATAGGTGCTGAAACTCAACCACACCCTCCCAAAACCCCTCCACCCACACACACCCTCCAAATCGCATCAAATAGTGGGCGTGGTCAGTCACATTTCACGAATAGTAGGAGGGTCTTAAAGGGCATTAAATACCAGGATTGCATTAAAGGATCACTAAAGGATTTTTTTTTTTTTTTAGCTAAATAGCTTCCTTTACCTTACTGCAGTCCTGGTTTCATGTCCTCATTGTTCATTTTTGCTTTGAAGTAGCTGTAATACTTCTCTGATCTCCACACTTCCTGGTTGCCTGGCTCCTTATAAAAAAACTCATGCTAACTTTTCACTGTGGTCCATTATCAAAGAGGTGTGATTACTATGTGTCTAAAACTCCTCAGAACCAATCAGATTCATTTTAAAAACAAACATTGCCCTGTATTTGTTTGTTTTTGTTCTGTGTGTCTCTCTACTTCACAGAAACATGAAACCAGTTTAAAAGTGAAACTAATCTGCAGGCACATTATATGATTGTTTTTTTTTCTATTTTTAATCATTTTTAAAAGGAATCAGTTAACGTTTATGTCTCTATACCCTGTAAACAGTCATTTCAGCAAAACATTTTTTTTCCTTTAGTGACCCTTTAGGTTACCGGACTTCTGTGTTTCTGAATTCCACCAAGTTCCCCCTGAAAAAAAGCCCCTCCTCCCCTCCTGGTGACTCCTGGGATGTATGACTTCATTTGCCTAGGCCTGGAAGTAACTGAAGAAAAGTAAAAAAAAAAAAGAATAACCATAAAACAAGTAAATATAATAGATCTTCCTTTCTATTTAGCAATGCTAGCAGTATAAGGATTAACAACAGTCAATGCTGAATTGCCTGAGTGAAGATCCGCTGTAAAATTGCTTGTACCTTCGGTGTTGGTGACGTCCACACGTACTGTTCTTTGTACATTGATTGGAACAGGAACAAGGGAAAGTACGGGATGTGAAAGAACGTTTCTCTAATGGGGTCAGACACATGAATAAAGAGAAATCCGACTTTTCTTGCTCAGGTTTTGTTCTGCTCCCTGTCACCGTGTACGGCTGAGTGAATGAACACAGTAAAAGACTAGATTTTTATTTTTATAGAAAGTAGGAAGATCTTGGCAGATCTTGGGAAATCTCTCAATGGATCAGTTAGCAGTCCCAACATTCATAAGTGCTTGTAATTGCTACTCTTTTAACACCTACCGTATATATCCGAGTATAAGCCGACCCGAATATAAGCCGAGGCACCTAAATTTACCACAAAAAAATGGGAAAACGTATTGACTCGAGTATAAGCCTAGGGTTTCCATCTGCATGCCTCACTTTGCCTCACTGTGCCCATGCCTCACTGTGCCCAAACCTCACTGTGCCCATGCCTCACTGTGCCCATGCCTCACTGTGCCCAAACCTCACTGTGCCCATGCCTCACTGTGCCCATGCCTCACTGTGCCCATGCCTCACTGTGTCCATACCTCACTGTGCCCATGCCTCACTGTGCCCATGCCTCACTGTGCCTCACTGTGCCCATATCTTACTGTGTCCATGCCTCACTGTGCCCATGCCTCACTGTGTCCATGACTAGACTTACATTTAACTGCTTGCAGTTATACGGCAGCAGCTTGGCTCTGCTGGGCGAGATCACGTAGCTATACGTCATCTCGCCGAGCAGCCAATAGGGGCTCGCGCGCCACCGGAGGCACCCTAATCACCCCCAGCCACTCGCGATCGCTCGTTACAGAGCGAGAACTGTGAGCTCCCGGTCCTGTCAGGGGGAGAAATGCATGATTGTCTGTTCATACAATGTATGAACAGCGATCTGTCATTTCCCCTAGTCAGTCCACCCCCCTTCAGTTAGAACACACCCAGGGAACATACTTAACCACTTCCTCACCCCCTAGTGTTTACCCCTTCCCTGCCAGTGGCATTTTTATAGTAATCAATGCATTTTTATACCACTGATCGCTATAAAAATGCCAATGGTCCCAAAAATATGTCAAAAGTGTCCGATGTGTCCGCCATAATGTCGCAGTACCGATAAAAATCACTGATCGCCGCCATTACTAGTAAAAAAAAATATTAATAAAATGCTATAAAACTACCCCCTATTTTGTAAACGCTATAACTTTTGGGCAAACCAATCAATAAACGCTAATTGCGATATTGTTTTATGAAAAATATGTAGAAGAATACGTATCGGCCTAAACTGAAGGAAAAAAAGTGTTTTTTTTAAATATATTTTTGGGGGGTATTTATTACAGCAAAAAATAAAAAATATAATTTTTTTTTCAGAATTGTCGCTCTGTTTTTGTTTATAGCGCAAAAACTAAAAACTGCAGAGGTGATCAAATACCACCAAAAGAAAGCTCTATTTGTGGGGAAAAAAGGACACCAATTTTGTTTGGGAGCCACGTCGCACGACCGTGCAATTGTCAGTTAAAACGGCGCAGTGCCGAATCGCAAAAAGTGGCCTGGTCTTTGACCAGCAATATGGTCCGGGGCTTAAAGCGGAGGTTCACCCTAAATATAAGATCTCCCATGCGATCCAGCATACTGGCGTCAGCGCCAGTATGCTGGGTTGTTTTTTTTTTAATAGCACACTTACTGTATTATTGAAGAATTCCTTTTCTGTCCCCCGCGGTGGACGGCGCCAGTATAGCGCGTCACATCTTCCTAAAATACCCGATATGGACTCGGGTAATCTCGGCGAAAATGCGGCGCCTGCGCACAGACCTAGGAGCTGACTGCGCAGGCGCCGTATTTCTCCGAGTCCTATTTCGGAGGGCGTGACGCGCCATAGCCGTAGGACTCGGAGAAATACGGCGCCTGCGCAGTCAGCTCCTAGGTCTGTGCGCAGGCGCCGCATTTTCGCCGAGATTACCCGAGTCCATATCGGGTATTTTAGGAAGATGTGACGCGCTGTACTGGCGCCGTCCACCACGGGGGACAGAAAAGGAATTCTTCAATAATACAGTAAGTGTGCTATTAAAAAAAAAAAAACCCAGCATACTGGCGCTGACGCCAGTATGCTGGATCGCATGGGAGATCTTATGTTTAGGGTGAAATACCGCTTTAAGTGGTTAACATAGGAGTCTTTGGAAGGGGCGCCCGGCTTTGAAAAATCTGTGCTCCCCGGCCGTAGGTCCCCCAGACAGCAAACTTTGCACTTTGTAGAGGAGAACTGGGGCTACATGTGTGTCAAGGTCCAGGGGACCTATGACCGGCCAAAGTTACCAGAGAAACGACCGTTTAACATTGGAGTCTATGGAAGAGGTGACCGAATTCGAAAAATCATTTCTCCCTGGCGGTAGGTCCCCCAGACATCAAACTTTGCACACTTGTAGAGGAAGAGTGGGGCTATATGTGTGCCAAGTTTGGGGTCCAGGGGACATACGGCCAGCTGGTACCGGGTCCCCAAATTACGGTTGATCAGGCGCAAAAAGGTGACTCGAGTATAAGCCGAGGGGGGCATTTTCAGCACCAAAAAATGTGCTGAAAAACTCGGCTTATACTTGAGTATATACAGTATATTGCATCGCTAATTGTATTGGGCTGTGTGTGACCAACCTATTGAAACTTTGCTGGGGGGTTGATTGTGGGGAAAGCGCTGCAGATATAAAGTGCAATTAGTTTAGTAATTCTTTAGTAATTCTTAAAATTGCCTGAGCTTTTCCACGCCTTCCTACCTGCTACATATTCCTACTGTCCAGTGGGGCAGTCCATTATCACAATGGACTTGTAACAATGGGTCAAAGATGTGGCAGAGATCAGCAAAGAAATGTACTTGAATAAGTATGGCACCAACATCCCTAAAGACTAAAACGGATTTGATTGGAGATATGGGATTTTTACAGTGCGCCACATAAAAGTTCACTCAGATTTAATATAAAAATACAAAATATTTATTGAAAAAACAATATCATAAAAGTAGTGAAAACAGTATAATCATGGCCAAGGGTGTACACACACATCCTGTTACTGACAATTAGTTGCTGTAATCACATACAAGTTTATGTCCACTTATTTCAGCATGTTTCGCCAGAACGGCTTCTTCAGGACAGGACGTATAGATTTATTTACTGCATATAATCATTGTTCAATCAGCTTTAGGTGCGTATGAAAAAGTAACAAAGAATAATTAATACATCATATTTGGTAAATTAACATTATACAATTTTATAGATTCATGACTGTAAAACCTAAAACAGAACGGGTAACCCCCATACGAGAAAACTCCCTACGCTCAAATGGAGAGGTAGGGAGTTTTCTCGTATGGGGGTTACACGTTCTGTTTTATATCTTCTCAACTAAGCACACCCTCCTGCCTGCATGCATGAACTAAGGGCAGATGGATTCCAGGAAGTAAATGACTACACAAATCAGGCTCTGCCCTTACTCAAGATGGCCAGAAATGCTAGGAGGTGTTATTCAAAGTAATTTCTAAGCAAAATAAAGCACGAAGACATGGATGGATGGGGAAGTTTTCTTTCAATATTAAACATTTATTAAATATTGTTTTTGGTTTGTGATGTTTAGGTGCAGTGTAGTTCCACTTTAATTATTGGGAAAGTGGGGAGTATGGGGAATGTTAGAACATTTTAAAGTATAGAAAATATTGGAGACCTGGCCTGGTAAAGTATGGAAAATTTGGGTGAGTGCAGAATACTAGAAAAGATGAAACATTTTAGAAAAATTGGTAATGATCAGTGTTAATTTTGGCAGCAAATTTCGTTTTTGGCCTCGTACTCACAGCCCAGAATCTCATCAGGAAAAAAACATTGGCCCAGATTCACAAAGCACTTACGCCGACGTAAGTGCAAATGTGCGCCCGTAAGTGCAAATTTGCACCGGCGTATCTGTGCGCCAGACCCACAAACCAACATACGCCTAAAAACTGGCCACCCTAACCCGATGTAGCTTACTTACCCCGGCGCAGCGTGGGCGCACTTTTTCGTCTGGACGCATGTTGCTGCTCCCATTGATTAAGCATTCAAACATGCAAATGAGGGAAATACGGCGATTTACAAACGTACATGCACCCGACGCATGCTGCGCGAGGTGCGTGTAAATTGTACGTCCGGTGTAAAGTTATTCCCCATAGATGAGGTGCAACCCGGCAGCAGACATGCAAAGGTCTGCACCAGAGAAAACAGGTGGGCGTATTGAGCTTACGTTACGTTCATGGCGTACGTGGTGATCCGGCTTGGCTTAGGCAGTTGTGCCGGCGTGGTTGTGAGCATGCGCATAAGGGTGCAGTTTCATGCGTCCACGTCACGGCGCATGCGCAGTTCGTGATACGCCGGGCGTAAAAAACACTGCACCATCCTCGGACTATCATTTGCATGGGGTCACGACCAACTTCCTCCTACGCCGGGCTGCGCCTTCGAAAAATACGCCACGCCGACGCAGCGTTGGGAGCAATAGCTTGCTGAATACAGTGCTTGCCTCTCCACGCTGCGCTGGTGTAGTGTACAGCATTTGCTCTACGGCGGCCTAATCTGCGCCCAACTCTCTGTGAACCTGGGTCATTGTTTTTCCTGACAAGATTCTTGCCAAGATTTTCTTGCCGGCCGAGTGTACAGACACTTCTTTCAAAAGAACCACCATTCTTTTGAATGGCACGAATACGATGATGTCATCGACAACGACGAGCATGCGCTCGCTACATTCGATGTCGACGCCGCCGCCATCCTGCTTCACCCTACCTATGCCTTGGAAGCTACCGTGCATGCGTCAAAGTCATTTCGAACATGTGCTGGTTTCCACGGTGACAGGTAAGTATACACACGCTCGGGTTTCATGGCAGGAAAACACTGCCGAGAATCACGACGAGAAAATAGAGAGCAGGTTCTCTATTTATCTCGTCTAGATTCTGGGCAGTTTTCTTGTCGAGAAACCTGAAAGCCTCGTACACACGTTCGATTTACTCGGCAAGAAAGCTCTGCCAGCAGTTGTCTTGCTGGTTCTTGTGCGTGTGGACGAGGCTTTAGTTTTAGTCTTAGGACTAAAATGGCATTTTAGTTTTGGTCCCTTTTTATTCTTCTGCAGTTGTTTTAGTTTTAGTCGTATTTAGTCAACTAAATCTCCAGTACATTTTAGTGGACTAAAACTAATTTTAGTCGTCTAACTCTAATGAGTGTAATTAAATTGTAATGTATTCGTTAACATTTCCCTACAATTTCCAAACTTAGTATATACTGGAGTGAAAAGTATGATATGTTATTATTTATGGTATTAAAGGTATGAACATGCCCTTTACACACCATCGTAATTTTCAATGGGATAAAATACGATGGAATTTTCCGTTGGAATTCCATTCAAGCTGTCTTGCATACACACTGTCAGACCAAATTCCGACCGTCCAAAATACAGTGACGTAACACACCATGACGAGCCGAGAAAAATGAAGTTCAATGCTTCCGAGTATGGGTCGACTTGATTCTGAGCATGCGTGTTTTTTCTCCCTCGGAGTTCCACACAGACGATCAGAATTTCCAATAGGATTTTTTTTCAGAAAAAAAAAAAAAACATGTTCTATTTCTAAACTCCGATGGAAAAAAAGTCCGATGGGGCCCACACACGGTCGGAATATCCGTTGAAAAAATTCCGTCTGACTTTTATCATCGGAAATTCAGATTGTGTGTACAAGGCATTAAAGTTTTGACTAAAATGCCATTTTAGTCGTATTTTAGTCATCTCAATTGTTTTAGTTTTAGTCATATTTTGGTAGACTAAAATAGTATTCATTTAGTCGACTAAAATGTTTCAGTCGTTTTAGTCGATGAAATTAACACCGGTGAGTATGGGGATTGTTGGGGTTTATTGGGAAATATGGAATAAATAAAGGAGTACAGGAAATGTTTGGAGGGATAAAAAATGTGGAGGACTGTGTTGGGAGAGTAATATTGGATGTATGTATGTGTACAGTATGTATTGCAATTTATGGATTTTGAGAAATGTTTGGAAATATTGCAACACTGATAGTACATAGTGAACATGAACACTATGGATTCATTGTTTTCTAGAGTAGTGACAGCTGTTGAAGTTGTAGTGCTCTATCATTCATACAGATGAAAACTTGGTAAGAGCAGACAGAAGTTGTGGAGCTGGAACAGAGAAGATGGATCCGTGGCTTTTTGCCCGACTACTGAAAAGTACACAGTTCTGGAGCCAGCAGAAGACAGAGGTGCTTCAGTGTGATCGGGGCAGTGATGTGGCTATTGGCACCCTCCATGAATCCTGAACACACAGCCCGAGAAGCTCACAGCAGGTATGTACATTTTTTTATACTGGATGCGACTTGGATGATTTCTGACCCAAAACTGGCTATTTATGGTTCCAGTAAAGACCATAAAACTTTTGGTATCAGGTCGCATTCATTTGCCACGGCAGAACCAAAACTTCCTAGTCAATGGTGAACTATAATAATTAGCCATGATTCTTTTCAGAACTATTTTAAATAATTTATATTCTAAGCATCAGCTGTTGCTTTTATCATTATTAAAGCCATATTTTAGCCATATTTCTACTGTGGGTAACAGGAGTGCGCTTAGTCCTACACCCCTGTAACACAGATTTAGCCAATAGCAGGCCTTTGGCTTTACTCACTGTTGGCTGACAGCACAAAGCCGGTCCAGGCTCTGTAGGGATCCCGACAACAATGTCAGGATCCGCCCAGATTCCAAACTAGCAACTGGATAAGCCTCTCACTGTGCCGCTGATAGACTGAGCCAGCTGCTGATAGCCTGAGCCAGATGTTCCCACCCCCTCTCCAGTCCGGCGCTCCAGTGAGCGTTGGAGGGATGGACCACAGAGAACTGAGAACCAATTGGCTGCCGCCACTGATCCATGACTTTCTGAAATTGGAGGCGTCCCCACTGTCAAAATACAATGGCCCAGCTGAGAGCCCAGGAAGGCCATTACGCCGGGGGGGCCGTGATGCGCAGTCACCCTAAAGGTGGGTGCCGCACTCCGAAAAAGAACCCAGAACAATGGCGTCTGCCCCATAAATACCCTCCCCCAGCATGCACAGCGAGGCTCAACCCTCCTGATTGGATGCTGGGGAAGAGCACCCAAACCTCCACTGCTGCCACCCATCGTCCCGGGGTAGAAACTATACCCCAGTAACAATAGACAGACCACAGCACAGCCAAGCTGACACAGAGACCAGATTTAAACATAATGATTGGATCACAGTTACTTAACACTCTGATTCCCCTCTAAATTTAACCAGCACCGGTACCTTTTAACCACTTCGGGTCCGCGCTATTGACAGAATACGTCAACAGCGCAGACCTGAGGCGCCGGGGTCACGTCTATACGTTTATAACGCAAAAAATAAAAACCACACGGGCAATCAAATACCACCAAAAGAAAGCTCTATTTGTGGGGAAAAAAGGACGCCAATTTTGTTTGGGTGCCATATCGCACGACCGCGCAATTGTCAGTTAAAGCGACGCAGTGCCGGAAGCTGAAATTTCGCCTGGGCACGAAGGGGGTTTATGTGCCCAGTAAGCAAGTGGTTAAGTAACCAGGCGATATATACTGACAGGAGGAGAAAGCAGAGCGAGCAGAGAGATGACATCATCCCTATGCTGCTTCATTGTCCAGCCACCCAAGCAAGCGTTTTATTACCCAGTATTCAGGAACAAGGTATTCTGATGCTTCTGCAGTAGCATACAAGGATCTGCTTACGTTTTGTGGTAGGAGTATCTGCATCCCAAGAAAGGCCAAACAGTATTATAAATCCTTTGTACACATACACACACACAGTGGAACCTCAGATTGCAAGTAACGCGGTTTACGAGCGTTACGCAATATGAGCTATTTAGGAAAAAAATCCTGACTTGCTTTGCGAGTGTTGTCTCGCAAGGCAAGCAGGATTCAAGCCGCTGGAGTGTGCAGTACCACATTTGGCCAGAGGTACGGAGGCGCCAGTGATGCTCGGAGATGCGCAGAGACACTTGTAAACTCTCGGGAAAACTCTGTTCTTGAGTCTCTCCGAGTGTTTCTTATGCCTTGTACACACGATCGTAATTTCCGATTAAAAAAGTCAGACGGAATTTTTTCATCGGATATTCTGACCGTGTGTCAGCCCCATCAGACTTTTTTTCGTCAGAGTTTAGAAATAGAACATGTTTTATTTTTTTCTGATGGAAAAAATCCTATCGGAAAATTCCGATCGTCTGTGTGGACTTCCGACGGAGAAAAAACCATGCATGCTCAGAATCAAGTCGACGCATGCTCGGAAGCATTGAACTTCCTTTTTCTCGGCTCTCGTAGTCTTTTACGTTTTGGACGGTCAGAATTTGGTCTGACAGTGTGTATGCAAGACAGCTTGAATGAAGTTCCGACTGAAAATTCCATCGGATTTATCCCATTGGAAATTCCGATCGTGTGTACGAGGCATAAGTGGTCTCTGAGTGTTTCCAAGTGTCTCTGCTGCCTCTAGCCACATGCAGTACTGCATAGACAAGCAGTGGCTGTGGAACGGATTTTCTGAGTTTCCATTATGTCCTATGGGGAAACTCAGAGGGCCGAAGTGTAGCCGTGACCTGTCATCCGCCCGCTTCGATCATTGTGGTCCTCGACTGGTGGCCAAGTTAGTTAAGTGGCCCTGGCTCTTCAAAAGGTTGGGCACCCCTGCTTTATGTGATGGAAAAAAACGACGTTTTTAAAAACGTCAATTTAAATGACCGTGTGTGGGGGAAAACGTCGTTTTATGTCTTGTGAAAAACTACCAAAAAAATTGAAGTTTCAAAAACGTTGTTTTTTACTTCACAGAAAACGTCGTTTTTTTCCATCACATAAAGTGATCGTGTGTACGCGGCATAAAACCTTATATATAATTTATACATAATACTTTGTATAATGCCGCGTACACACGATCATTTTTTGGCATAAAAAAAACGTTGTTTTTAAAAAACGTTATTTAAAATGATCGTGTGTGGGCATGACATGCTGCATTTTTTAACGTAGTTTTAAACAATGTCGTTTTTCGGATTGTAAAAAATGATCGTGTGTGGGCTAAAACGACGTTAAAAACCTGCGCATGCTCAGAAGCAAGTTATGAGACGGGAGTGCTTGTTCTGGTAAAACTAGCGTTCATAATAGAGTAAGCACATTCATCACGCTGTAACAGACAGAAAAGCACGAATCGTCTTTTACTAACACAGAATCAGCTAAAGCAGCCCAAAGGCAAATGGAACTTCCCCTTTATAGTGCCGTCGTACGCGTTGTACGTCACCGCGCTTTGCTAGATCATTTTTTTAAAACGATGGTGTGTGGGCAACATCGTTTTTAATGATGAAGTTGGAAAAATTTTGTTTTTTCTACATGCTGAAAAACAAAGTTCTTTTTCATGCTCAAAAATGATCGTGTGTACGCGGCATTAGAAGAGCCAGCTATACAAATCATTTCCAAAACAGGACTACGCTTAGGTTGTCTAGTGGCATTGGTGCAGACAGTGTGCCCACATGACAATTCTCCCTGGATGAAGATTACGGGATCTGTGCCAGTCCAGGACACTGCCACCTCTGTGAGGTCAAAGAATCTGTGTTCTGTTCAGAGGTGAAACACTATAATTGCTATAATTGCAGGGCAGCCATCCCATCTTACAGTGTTCTAGTCACTGAAACTGTCATTTCCATTCACCCACCTGTGATCAGGAGTCTGTCTCAGCTCATCCATGTCTCAGTGTACATCTCCCCAGAGCCCACATTAAGTGATGCCATGTGTGAAGGCTTAGACCGTACCAGAGTAATGTGCAAGTAATCAAATAGGCAAAATGAAAGCCGCTGTCTTTAAACTTCAATAGATCAAGCAAGCTGGCCTTTCATTCACCTTCCTATCTTCAAAGAGCGTCAGACAGATGAAGCGGAAAGATGTGTACATATTTTAGTAGGATATGTGCGCATGAATGAGATATCACTTGTCCAATGGATATGGCCTGCTACAAGAATGTCAGTTTATAATATGTATACCAGGACTACTCATTTCATCCCATGTGTGCAAAAACATCCCCCGGAACGCAATGATCAAACGATTTAGGTATATGCCTACAGTAGCGTCCGTAGGAGGGATGCAAAATATGAACCCCCTCCCCAGGAATATTCACATAAACACAACGTTGCATATATTGTCAAAAGTATTGGGACACCTGCCTTTACATGCACATTAATTTTAATGGTATCGCAGTCTTATGCCGCGTACACACGATCATTTTTCATCATGAAAAAAAAAACGTAGTTTTTCAGCATGTCCAAAAAACGTTGTTTTTTCAACTTCATCATTAAAAACGACGTTGCCCACACACCATCGTTTTTAAAAAATGACGAGCAAAGTGCGGTGACGTACAACACATACGACGGCACTCTAAAGAGGAAGTTTTATTCGCCTTTGTGCTGCTTTTAGCTGATTCCGTGTTAGTAAAAGACGATTCGCATATTTCTGTCTGTTACAGCGTGATGAATGTGCTTACTCCATTATGAACGGTAGTTTTACCAGAACGAGCGCTCCCGTCTCATATCTTGCTTCTGAGCATGCGCGGGTTTAAAACGTTGTTTTAGCCCGCACACGATCATTTTTTACAACCAGAAAAACTACGTTAAAAAATGCAGCATGTTCAAAAAATGTTTTTTGTCGTCTTTCAGAACCTGAAAAATTATGTGAAGCCCACACACGATCATTTTAAATGACGTTTTGGAAAAATTATGTTTTTTTCATGCCGAAAAACGATCCTGTGTACGCGGCATTAGTCTGTATGTTTCAATACTGAGTTGGCCAACCCAAAATGTATCCTGCTACATGGCTTTGGTAAAAAAAAAAAAAAAATCCCAATAAGTGCATATTTTTTGGTTTACATAAAATGTATTGTGTATACAAACTATAGGAAATATAGTTTAATTATTTATTTTTTTAATAGTAGTAATGGCGGCAATGAGCGAGTTATGATGGGACTGCAATAGTGCTGCAGACAATCTGACACTAATGCCGCGTACACACGGTCGTTTTTTGCGATGAAAAAAAACGTCATTTTAAAAAAACGTCATTTAAATTGATTGTGTGTGGGCAAAACGTCCTTTTTTTTGTTAAAAAAAACGACCCAAAAAAAATTCCAACATGCTTGAATTTTTTGTGTCGTTTTTCAAAACGCCGTTTTTTGTTTCACAAAAAGTCACCGTGTGTAGCAAAAACGTCGTTTAAAACGACGTTTTTCAACCCGCGCATGCCCAGAAGCTAGTTATGAAGCGAGCTTCAATGGAAAAGAGTGGTGAACGTAACCTAGCTTTTTGTGAAAAAAACGATGGTGTGTATGCAACATCGTCTTTGAAAAGTGACGTTTCAAAAACTTCGTTTTTTACTTCACAGAAAACTTCGTTTTTTTCATCACAAAAAATGATCGTGTGTACGCGGCATTAGGCCGCGTACGCGATCGGTTAAACCGATGAGAATGGTCTGATGGACCGTTTTCATTATTCAAAACCGATCGTGTGTGGGCACCATCGGTTATTTATCCATCGGTTAAAAAAAGACAACTTGTTTTAAATTTAATGATGGATTCCTAACCGATAGGTCAAAACCGATCGTTAGTAGGCACGACCATCGGTTAAAAATCCACGCATGCTCAGAATCAAGTCGACGCATGCATGGAAGCATTGAACTTCATTTTTTTCAGCGCGTCGTTGTGTTTTACGTCACGGCGTTGGACACGATCGTATTTTTAACTGATGGTGTGTAGGCACAACGGACCATCAGTCAGCTTCATCGGATAACTGATGAAAACAGTCCATCAGACCGTTCTCATCGGATGGACTGTTTGTGTGTACGCGGCATTACTCACACTGGGGGGGGCACCAACTAACCATAGTTAATATTCCCCTACCTGGAAAAGCAAAATCATGTGTATATAGATATATATCTATATGTAGTGCCCCCTTGCTTGTAGCATGGGCACTACGCTAAAAAAACTAGTTGACTGGGAGAGTTACCATTGCTCCCAGCCGTGATTTGTTCAGGTTAATGACCTGTGTCATTCTGGAAAGGTCCACTGGCTCGGACTGCAGTCTGGGGATGTGAGTATCATCTTTGGCCGGCAGTGGGAGCCAGAGGGGATTCTGGAGGATGGAGTCTTCCCCAGCAGCCAATTGGAGGGGGTTTTCCCCATTGGGCATGCTGGGGAGGGGTATATATGTGAAGGAGGTCATGTGTTCGGGGTTCTTTTTCTTTCTCCTGCGCGGGGTCCCGCAGTCGGGGTGCAGCACCCACCTTCAGGGTGTGCGCATCCATGGACCCTGCCGGCGTGGCCCTCCTCTGGCCAGGCTTCCAGGCCTTGCTGAGTCTCAGTCTGGGACGAAACCAAAGGGACCCCAGTGACTTACTGGGTTCCCGATGCTGTAGAGGGGATCCGGCGTAAAGGCCAAAGACAGGTGCGCGCTGCCATCGCCTGGTGACGTGTGCTGAGGTCATTGCTGGGAGGATTTGCTCCGTTCGGACGTTGGCAAATTATCTAGATTACATTGGCCTGTGGCAGAGGCCTAGAGCCGGGTCAGTGAGAGAGACCTGTTCCTCCCAACTAGCATTTAAAGTGGTGACGCGTGCAGAATTGTATCTGATCTTTGCTGTACATATATCCAGGCCTGACATCGAGAATCTCTATCTCCTCATCAACCTATCCTCCTTTCACCGAGTTGATGTTTGGCTATGTTGGCCTGGAATTAAAGCATTGAGAAAAATCTTTATTGACGGTGTGGACACTCAATTATTACTTAGTGACTTCTGGTGCACCCCTAGACCAAGCAAGGGAAACTTAATCTGCCGATCCCATATTAATCCAGGGGCCCTTGCGGGGGTGACGCTACATATATATATATGTGACTCTGCGCAGCCGGCCCGCGCTGTCTGTAACAGTAAAGCTACAATGCGCGGTTGGTAAGCGGTTACTAGAAAATGAGAATTAGCAACATGCTAATCCATTGCTAACATGGAGTGGCACAATATGATAGTTGTGTGGAGAATGATGATACAAATGTAAATGATAAACATGGAAAAATAAACACAGTAAGTGCAGTGCTAATAAAAAATGAATGACTAAGTATAATGTTAAAAAAAAAATTTTTTTAATTGAAAAGTAAAAACTAAAGCAGAGTGCCATTAAGATTCCAGTCCGTAAATTGACACTTAAAGCGGAGCTCCAGCCGCGATTTTTTTTTTTTAAAGTCAGCAGCTACTAACAGTGTAGCTGCTGACTTGAAATAAGGACACTTACCTTTTCCTACTTGCCCGCGCTGACGGCCCCCCCCCGATGCCGGTCCCACGATCGATCCAGGTCCCGCGCCGCCATTCACACTATGGGAAACAGGCAGTGAAGCCGTACGGCTTCACTGCCCATTTCCTACTGCGCCTGCGTGAGTCTCACGCTGGCTTGTGAATGGGCGGCTGCTCTCTGAGAACACACACAGTTCCCAGAAAGCAGCGCGCCCCATTCACAAGCAGAAGGACAAGAAGAAAAGGCACCGCGGAGTGGAAGAGGCAGATTACGGACTTCTGCATAGCAACAGGTATTTCGTGTGAGTATTTTTTTTTATTTTTTTTCAGGTTTTTTATTTTTTATTTTTTTAAACAACATGGGAAAATGTTGTTTTCCTGGGTGGAGCTCCGCTTTAATAAAACACATATAAGAAAGCTATTTTACCTAAGAAAGGATTTCTGTCCATGCAGTCCTGCGATTTACACATCTCTGTCACACAGAGGGACAGGGAAGAATATCTGATAATTTTTTTCCTGCAGTTAGGTAACAATCACAGGTCTCATCCCTCCCCCAGCCTGTGACTGGACAGTGAAGGAAAAGCAGCAGAATTATCAGCTCATCTTTCTATCACTCTGATCTCCCCTCCTATTCGCATGTTCCTTGTTAGTATATGGGCAGCACAACTGTCTGGCTCTGTGCTGCTTCTAGCTCTTCAAGTGTGAGATCTGGTGTACAAGGAGGCTAATACTGAGTGAAATGCAGGTACTAAGTGCATCTAAAAACACATTCATGTAATAACACATTTTTTATCTGCCTGGAATTTAGCATTTAGCACCCCAGGTACACAAACTTCCATTAAAATATATTTAATAGCAACAAAGGATATACATCCACTTTATGTGCTCTAAATGCCTTTACAAACCCAGATATTACTATGGAAAAAAATTACTGCGCAGGTCTATGAATAAGTGGTAAAATAAACAATAAAGTGTTGAGCTGCTGCTGCATAAAAAATGTGCGATACACATAAACGTAATATAAATCAAAAGTATGCTGCGCTGCAAAAGAATATATAAATATATATATATATATATATATATATATATATATATATATATATAATTGGACAGATTAAACCATCCCTTGGAAATAAATATAAACTTCCATAAAACACTGGTGAAGTGAAAAAGTCCAAACACAATCACAATCGAATCCGTGAGACAGGAATAAAATCCATGTGGTTCCTATTGCACCCGAAATGTGTTAGGAGAAAGTTAATCGAGTAAGGTCAGACAAAGGCACCTCCACCTCTAGTAAGAATGCCTGCTTACCAACTCCAAATGTAAGAATCACATTTGTAACTCTATGGTAGGCTTGCTTCTACTGGTCCTCTGCCGTACAACTCCACATGTAGATATACCGTACAATGATAAATGCCAGAACCGGGAGTGTGAAGAGAATAGAAAAGCCCATAGAGTAGTACCGTAAATATATTCTTATTTATTAATATAAAATGTCACTCACATGGTATGTAAAAATTAGCGTCATAAAATAAAGCCAGCCGGCTCCAATGTTCGCTCGTCCTTCCGGATAATCGTTCGGTTGTTAGCGGTGACGTCAGCACGCCGCTCCTCCCTACGCCGTTTCGTCACAAATGACGTCTTCCAGGGGCACGAGCGGCGCGCTGACTCGCCGCTAATTATACATTCAGAATGTCAATCGGACCGCCCAGTTCTGACATCTGGGAATCTTTAACATTAATCCACCATATTGAAAGTGGGATCCTTGCCCTTACTGTTTGTAACTGAGTAAAGAATAAGGCCACACTGGCATTAAATATGGACAAATACCAGACTAAAAGCCTAAAACAGGTAAGAACTAAAAATAAAAGTTTAAACATTTATTTGTAAGACCGACAGCGTGAGTACACTTTCTGTCAGCACTTTATCGGAGTCGCATCTCATTAGTTATAATGGTATTAGATAGGACGCGCATATTGATGAAAAGCCATATAGTGGATGAACGGCAATTAACACATTCATACCCACAGGGGATCTTCAATCAGCATGAGTGGACAATATGCAGGTACATTCTCAACTATGTAAAAATTCTATATATAATATTAAAATAACCATTAATGGAATAAATAATATGTTTAATAAAGAAATGGGTCTGTTATTGAACTAATAAGGCCCAAATTTTAAAAAGCATACTAATAAGCTTGTGGCAGCAAGCTAGATAAAAAGGAACAGGAATTACCTACAATAAGTATGATAGGGAAATGTATATTAGTGGGACCAATAACTTGATGTCAAAGGCTTGCCCTACAGATCCAATTGGTTCCCAAAAAATAAAATAAAACACAATCAATTAGATATGGCCCTATAAGGGTGATAATCTCCCAATATACTAAACAATAAACTACCTACCAAAAATCAACTGGTTATAAATGTATATAAACAGCAAGAGTCCCCGATCTCAGAACTAGTTCACACTATCACAAACAGCCCCATAACAGTATATAGGATTGTAGAGTAGTTCAAACATGTTATAAAATGCAAGTGATCTAACTGTTATCTATAAACGGATTAACGTCTACGTCAACATTTACTCCATATGGGGTGTAAGTTCGAACTTTATAAATCCAGGCCATTTCTAGCCTGGACAGTTCCCTTACAAGGGATCCTCCTCTCCAATGGGCATCGAATTTATCAATGCCAAAAAAGAGAGTCCCCTCTGGGTTGCGATTATGGTGTAAATCATAATGATGTGACACAGAGTGCTGAGAGAAACCTGACCTGATGTTTGTTACATGTTCTCCCAGTCTCACCTGCATCTGTCTCTTAGTCCGGCCTATATACTGTAGTCCACATGGGCATTGTAATAAATACACTACACCGGTGGAACTACAAGTGATAAAGGGTTCTATTAAGTGTTCCCTAGAAGTGCTAGTTGAAACAAACTTAAGGGTTTTCTTAGAGGTCACTTTATTTAACGTACATATTTGACACCTACGACATTGATGGTAGCCTACAATACCTCTTTGAAAAAAGAGACCATTTTAGTAGGAGGATCAACTACATTTGGTGCGTTTTTATCTTGCAACGAAGGCACACCTCTAAATATGACTTGAGGGTTCATAGGGAGAAAGGTTTTGAGAACCCTGTCATTCTCTAATAGATGCCAATGTTTTTTAATTATTTTTTTAATGAGATAATGCTGGGTGGAGTAGGATGTAACAAATGGTACTACTGGGCCGACCTGGCATGTTTTAGGAGTGGGATCCAAAAGTTGTTTGCGATCAATCTCCGCCACTTCTTTTCTAGTTAGTTCTAGCTGGTTGTGGTCATAGCCCTTCTCTACCAGTTTGTCTTTGAGAATTTCTGTTTGAGAATAGAAGTAATCTAGGGTGGTGCAATTCCTCCTCATTCTAATGAATTGGCTCTTGGGCACCGATTTAAGCCAATTCTGGTGATGACAACTTCCCACTGGAATGAATGAGTTCCTATCAGTCTTCTTAAAAAACGTTTTGGTTTTGAAGCCCCCTCCATCTTTCATAATGGTAAGGTCTAAAAAATTGATCTTTTCCTGGTCCGCCTCATGTATGAGACGGATTCCTCTCTCATTAGTGTTCAAAAAAATGATGAATTCATCTAGCTGGGATTTAGTGCCATTCCATAGGAGGAGGATGTCGTCAATGTACCTAGCCCAGAGCATGATATGCGCATGATATGCGGGCTAAGGTCACTGTAGACGACATCCTCCTCCCACTTGGCCATAAACAAATTAGCCAAGCTTGGCGCATATTTGGCGCCCATCGCGACCCCTCTGATCTGCAGATAGAAGCTGTGGTCGAACCAAAAATAGTTATTCCCTCCAATAGTTCGAGGATACAAATTCCTTTGTTTCTGGGGCACATCAGAGAGAGTCTCCAAATAATGCTTAACTGCTGATATGCCCAAATGATGTGGAATGATCGTGTACAGCGAGCTTACATCAGCTGTCACTAACCAAGTATCAGCATTGGGCTCAATCTGAGAGAGCAGGTTAATGACCTGCCTGGTGTCCTTTACATATGATGGCATTTTTTGGACCAAAGGCTGTAAGAAATGGTCAATGTACTTGCCCATTTTGGACGTAACGGAATCAATACCGCTTACTATCAGACGTCCAGGGGGGCAAGTAAGACTCTTATGAATTTTGGGAAGGCAATAAAGGATCGGTATCCTCGGTGCCCTAGGGATGAGGAATTGTTGTTCTTTCTCATTGAGTATACCTAAATCTGCGCCCTTCTTAACCAGCACTTCCAGAGTGCTTTGATATTGTTGAACAGGGTTCCCCCTGAGAAGTGCGTAGGTGTCTCGATCATCTACCAATTACTTGGTTTCATTGATATACATCAACCAGTCCATAAGAACTATCCCACCCCCCTTGTCTGCTGGACGTATAACCAATTCTTTATTGGTACATAAGGAGTCTAATCCCTTGACTAAATTTTGATCTTATGATTGGAGACCTTAACTTGTTCCAAATCTCTAAGGACTGCATCCCTAAAGACTTTGAGGGAAGGGGCCAACACCCCAGGGGGATTCCAAGTGGACGCATTGGCTAATCCTGAGTGTGAAGTGGGGTTTTGGTCAGTGGGTCTATCTGTAACAGGGATGCCTGCAAAATACCCAACCCAGATATTACCTTGTAAAAGTTGTGGCCATATCATCACTGTGCAGTATATAACATGTGCAGAGACAGAGTTTGGAACCACCAGGACTATTGGTGGGCTGCCCAGGCAAACTGAGCGGCGATCGGTGGAGAAGGGCTTCAAATTTTTTACCATCCCTGTCCCATTGCAGAGATTTCCCTTTACTTCCTGTCCCATAGCCAAACAGGAAGTGAGAGGAAATCTATGCAAATTAAGGGAATCCATTGCCCCCCCAGGCCATCAGAACTAGTGTCTCCACTACATTTCAGGGTGGATCTTAAACAGAAAAAAGGGGTGTGGGCTTGACAAGGAAGGGGTGGGTCATATTTAAATTAGGGGGTGCACGAGTTTAGTCAGGCCTAGGGCAGCACAAAACCTAAATACATCCCTGCTCCCAGACCATGAGGAAAAAAAAATTCTCTGGTCTGATGAAACAAAGATTGAATGCTTTAGTCTATATGGTAAGCGTCATGTTTGGAGGAAACCAGGCACTGCTCATCACCTGGCCAATACCATCCCTACAGTGAAGCATGGTGGTGAGAGTATCATGCGGATGGGAATGTGTTTCAGCAGCAGGAACTAGACTAGTCAGGATCGAGGGAAAGATGACTGCAGCAAATGTACCGAGACAGCCTTGATGGAAACCTACTCCAGAGTTCTCTGGAAATCTGACTTGGAGAAGGTTCATCTTCCAACAGGACAATGACCCTAAGCACACAGCCAAGATGACAAAGGAGTGGCTGCAGGAAAACTCTATGAATGTCCTTGGGCGGCCCAGACCTGAACCGGATTGAACATCTCTGGAGAGATCTGATAATGGCTGTGCACCGACACTCCCCATCCAACCGGATAGAGCAGGGATATGCAATTAGCGGACCTCCAGCTGTTGCAAAACTACAATTCCCATGAGGCATAGCAAGACTCTGACAGCCACAAGCATGAACCCAAAGACTGAGGCATGATGGGACTTGTAGTTTTGCAACATCTGGAGGTCCGCTAATTGATTATCCCTGGGATAGAGCTTGAGAGGTCCTGCAAAGAAGAATGGGGGAAACTGACCAAAAATAGGTGTGCCAAGCTTGTAGCATCATACTCAAATATACTTGAGGCTGTAATTGGTACCAAATGTGCTTCAACAAAGTATTGAGCAAAGACTGTGAATACTTATGAACGTGATTTTTTATTTATTTTTTTTATTTCCAAAGATTTCAAATAAACTTCTTTCATGTTATGGGGTATTGTTTGTAGAATTTTGAGAAAAATAATGAATTTAATCCATTTTGGAATAACAAAATATGGAAAAAGTGAAGTGCTGTGAATACTTTCACTGTATATAGCACTGTCAAGGTACATATATTGTACATTCACATTAGTCTCTCCACTTAAGGGGCCGGATACCCGAAAATTTTACGCAGGCGTATCTAGAGATACGCCGTCGTAAGTACAAATGTGCGCTGTCGTATTGTTATGCCGATTCGCGAAGCTAGATACAGCGTAAAACACGGCTTCAGCCGCCCGACGTAACTTGCCTACGCCGGCATATCGTGGGCGCATAGTTACGCTGGACACATTCGGCGTACCCATGTTAAATATGCAAATTAGTAAGATACGCTGATTCACGAACGTACTTGCGCCCCCGGCGCATTAATATACGCAGTTTACGTAAGTCGTACATCTGGCGTAAACTTACCCCACATAAAGAAGGGATAAGTCACGCCAAGGTATTGATTAGGGAACAGCCGGCGTATTGTACGTCGTTTACGTGAATAGGGCTATGCGTAGGTTACGTTCAGTGATTCGACGTACATGCACATGCGTACTGGGAAGCGTCCACGGGACGCCGCATGCGCTGTTCGTTCAGCCCTTCATTTACATGGGGTCACGCTTCATTATAATAAATTACGCCCACTTCCACCTAATTTGACTTACGCCGACAACTATACTCTACGCTGCCGGAACGTTGCACGTATTTTGTTTGTGAATACCAGGCTTGCCTCTCAATGTTGCGGCGGCGTAGTGTAAACAAGATACGCTACGCCAGAATAAAGGAGTCTACAATCTAAGATCCCCAATTCCCATTAATTCATACTACAGCAAGGGAGGAAACTGGAGTACCGGGAGGAATTCCACACAAGCACAGGGAGAACATGCAAACCTCTTGCAGGTAGTGTCATGGTCGGGATTTAAACTGATGACCCCAGTGCTGCGAGACAGGAGTGCTGGTCAATAAGTCACTGTGCTGTCCTTGGATCCCTCCAGCTCTTTGCCTGTGTTACCAGAGCTACCCTGGACTTCACAGTGGGGGACGCTGTTCATGAAAATAAGTGAAGTAGCTGTTTGTGTTCTGTACTGTTTATTTGAAGAAATGATTCACAGCTAAATTCTCTGTTGCTCTCGAGTCTCACAGTGACTATGCTAGGAATCCACGTTACACTGACTGAGTCAAAGAGACTTTGCTGTTTATGGAGCTTCTATTGTCTGTTACTATGCAGTGTATGTATGCTTTGCTATTCTGACCTGCTTTGCATACTTGCTTCTAACTTTGTGCCTGTTTAGGAAACTGAAACTAAAACAAGCCATAGATTGTTTTCTTTCCTTTAAAGGTTGAAGGAAAAAAATAAAAAATTACTGACTGTGTTGATGGGGGAATCCCTCCTGTCCCACAGAGTTATTGTATTTTGACAGCAGAAAGTTTCCCCACTGTCAGAATACTATGGTCACTGCTAGCAGCCATAGCCGCCGGCAGTAATTGCACAAGAAAAACCAGAGAGACTGGTTGTCCTGAAGTCAATCCATAGATCCATTTTAGTACAACCAGCCTGCTCATAGATCGATCAACATTCAGCATGTTCCTGCTGAGCTAGAAAAATTTTGATCTGTCTATGGCCAGCCTTAAGCCTCATACATACGATTGGATTTCCGTCGGACAAAGTGTAGGACTTTTGTCCGAAAGGCGTTGGCCGTGAACTTGTTCTGCATACAGACGGCAAAACGTTGTCAGCCAACAAATACGAAACAATGTGGTTTCCAGATCTCTAGCGCCACCCTTTGGGCAACTTCTGCCAATGTTGTGCTAAGGTTAGCATTGCTTCTGAGCATGCGTGTTTATACTTTGGATTTGTACACACGATGGGATAATCCAACATCACACATTTGTTGGAAAATTTTAAAGCATGCTATCCAACATTTGTTGTCAAGAAATCCAACAACAATTGTCCGATGGAGCGTACAAACGGTCGGATTTTCCGACAAAAGCCTACCATCACACAATTCTTGTCAGAAAATACGATTGTGTGTGTGGAGGCTTAACAGTTATGCCGCGTACACACGGCAGAGAAACTCGACGGGCGGAACACATCGTTCCGCCCGTCGAGGTTCTCTGCCGGCCGTCAGATTCGGCGACGCGCCCGTCGGGAAAGGCAACCAGCCATTCATCCCGACGGGCCGTCGAGCAAATAGAGAACCTGTTCTCTATTTGCTCGACGGGTTTCCCGACGGGCGGGGCTCGCCGAGAGCGTACACACGGCCGAGGTTCTCGACAGAATGCGGCTCCCAGCGAGGTTCTCGCTGGTTTCTGCCGAGAACCTCGGCCGTGTGTACGGGGCTTTACTCTCTGTCATTCGGACAATTACCCATCCTGTTAAAAAGTGGATACAGCTTTGCTGTACAGGGCTCTACAGTATATAGGACTTACAGCTGAGCACACACTAGTAGATTTTCTAACAAACATTCGTATGAATATTTATTCAAACATGCACATGAAAATTCTCAGTACATTATTTGACTTGACAAATGTCTTTGAAAGTGCTTAAAACTTTAAGATTAATATTTAACATTAAAGATTTTAACATTAAAGTTTAGAATGAATGTAATTCCCCAAATCACATGCGCTATTAGGACTTGTTCACACGGGCGCATTTAGGCATACACCCGTGAGAGGTCCGTGATTACCTGCACAAGGAGGCACAGGTGTTCTGAGCATGCCCATGCAGATAGTCCCATGTCAGTTGGCACACAGCAACTGGCTGTATCGCCATTTGACATGCACACCCCCGAAAGCAAACACTGTGCATGGGGAGGCAGATCACCTGTCCATCCCTATGTGGGTAAGCCTGGCCCTAGCACAGGTGTACTGTAGTATATCAAACAAAAGCCAAGGAAAAATCCTTGGAAAAATTCCAAGCTCTACTTACCAACCAGCCTGCGACCAACCAGATTAACCTGTCTAACAGTATGCGTTTAAAAACAGGGGTTTAGTTGCACAAATTTGCGAATACATGGGTAAGCTACAGGCCTGTGTGAAGGGAGCCTTAAAAATTTGTATTACATATAAGAAAAAAAATCCATTCTGCTCCTTTGAATATTCTTATAACTATAGTTCAGGGGGGGTGTTGAGGACAGGAATGTGATATAAAGGGGGACCTAGGACTGAAATCTGAAGGAGGGGGTGATATATAGAGGGGCCAAGGACAGGAATTTAAAAGAGGGGGGGGGGGGGGTGAATTAAGGGCAAAGGGGCTGAGGACAGGAATGTAAAGGGGTTAGGGGGGGTGAGGTGGTTGAGGACTGGGGTTATATAAATGGGGGGGGGGAGAGGATAGAAATGTAAAGGGGGTGAGGGCAGGAATGTAAAGGGGGCAGTGGACAGGAATCTTGAGGAGAGAGGTGATATAAATGGGGGAGGGTGAGAATAGGAATATAAAGGGGGGGGGTGATGACATGTAATATGTGAAGTGGGTGATATGGATGGAAGCGTTATTAATGGGGGGGGGGAGTGGTGTGAAGAGGGTTGAAGGTTAAAGACACTGCTGTGAAGGGGGGGGGACTGTGATGTAAAGGGGTGACCTTGATGTAAAGGGGACGGAAATGTGATGTGAAGGGGGACTGTGATGTGAAGGGGCGATCTTGATGTAAAGGGGACAAAAATGTGATGTGAAGGGGGACTGTGATGTAAAGGGGTGACCTTGATGTAAAGAGGATGGAAATGTGATGTGAAGGGGTACTATGATGTGAAGGGGGGACTGTGATGTAAAGGGGTGATCTTGATGTAAAGGGGACATAAATGTGATGTGAAGGGGGGCTGTGATGTAAAGGGATGATCTTGATGTAAAGGGGATGGAAATGTGATGTGAAGGGGGGATGTGATGTAAAGGGGACAGAAATGTGATGTAAAGACGGGATGTGATGTAAAGGGGTGATCTTGATGTAAAGGGGACATAAGTGTGATGTGAAGGGGGGCTGTGATGTAAAGGGGTGATCTTGATGTAAAGGGGACAGAAATGTGATGTGAAGGGGGGCTGTGATGTAAAGGGGTGATCTTGATGTAAAGGGGACAGAAATGTGATGTAAAGGGGGGCTGTGATGTAAAGGGGTTCCCTTGATGTAAAGGGGACAGAAATGTGATGTGAAGGGGTACTATGATGTGAAGGGGGAACTGTGATGTAAAGGGGTGATCTTGATGTAAAGGGGACATAAATGTGATGTGAAGGGGGGCTGTGATGTAAAGGGGTGACCTTGATGTAAAGGGGACAGAAATGTGATGTGAAGGGGGGCTGTGATGTAAAGGGGTGACCTTGATGTAAAGACAGAACTGTGATGTGAAGGGGGGCTGTGATGTAAAGGGGTGATCTTGATGTAAAGGGGACAGAAATGTGATGTGAAGGGGGGACTGTAATGTAAAGGGGTGACCTTGATGTAAAGGGGACATAAATGTGATGTGAAGGGGGGCTGTGATGTAAAGGGGTGACCTTGATGTAAAGGGGACAGAAATGTGATGTGAAGGGGGGCTGTGATGTAAAGGGGTGATCTTGATGTAAAGGGGACAGAAATGTGATGTGAAGGGAGGGACTGTAATGTAAAGGGGTGACCTTGATGTAAAGGGGACAGAAATGTGATGTGAAGGGGGGCTGTGATGTAAAGGGGTGACCTTGATGTAAAGGGGACAGAAATGTGATGTGAAGGGGGGCTGTGATGTAAAGGGGTGATCTTAATGTAAAGGGGACAGAAATGTGATGTGAAGGGAGGGACTGTAATGTAAAGGGGTGACCTTGATGTAAAGGGGACAGAAATGTGATGTGAAGGGGGGCTGTGATGTAAAGGGGTGACCTTGATGTAAAGGGACAGAAATGTGATGTGAAGGGGGGCTGTGATGTAAAGGGGTGATCTTGATGTAAAGGGGACAGAAATGTGATGTGAAGGGAGGGACTGTAATGTAAAGGGGTGACCTTGATGTAAAGGGGACAGAAATGTGATGTGAAGGGGGGCTGTGATGTAAAGGGGTGATCTTGATGTAAAGGGGACAGAAATGTGATGTGAGGGGGGCTGTGATGTAAAGGGGGATCTTGATGTAAAGGGGACAGAAATGTGATGTGAAGGGGAGCTGTGATGTAAAGGGGGACCTTGATGTAAAGAGGATGGAAATGTGATGTGAAGGGGTACTATGATGTGAAGGGGGGACTGTGATGTAAAGGAGTGATCTTGATGTAAAGGGGACATAAATGTGATGTGAAGGGGGGCTGTGATGTAAAGGGATGATCTTGATGTAAAGGGGATGGAAATGTGATGTGAAGGGGGGATGTGATGTAAAGGGGACAGAAATGTGATGTAAAGACGGGATGTGATGTAAAGGGGTGATCTTGATGTAAAGGGGACATAATGTGATGTGAAGGGGGGCTGTGATGTAAAGGGGTGATCTTGATGTAAAGGGGACAGAAATGTGATGTGAAGGGGGGCTGTGATGTAAAGGGGTGATCTTGATGTAAAGGGGACAGAAATGTGATGTAAAGGGGGGCTGTGATGTAAAGGGGTTCCCTTGATGTAAAGGGGACAGAAATGTGATGTAAAGGGGGGCTGTGATGTAAAGGCGTGATCTTGATATAAAGGGGACAGAAATGTGTTGTGAAGGGGGGCTGTGATGTAAAGGGGAGACCTTGATGTAAAGGGGATGGAATGTGATGTGAAGGGGTACTATGATGTGAAGGGGGAACTGTGATGTAAAGGGGTGACCTTGATGTAAAGGGGACAGAAATGTGATGTGAAGGGGGGCTGTGATGTAAAGGCGTGATCTTGATGTAAAGGGGACAGAAATGTGATGTGAAGGGAGGGACTGTAATGTAAAGGGGTGATCTTGATGTAGAGGGGACAGAAATGTGATGTGAAGGGGGCCTGTGATGTAAAGGGGTGATCTTGATGTAAAGGGGACAGAAATGTGATGTGAAGGGAGGGACTGTGATGTAAAGGGGTGATCTTGATGTAAAGGGGACAGAAATGTGATGTGAAGGGGGGCTGTGATGTAAAGGGGTGATCTTGATGTAAAGGGGACAGAAATGTGATGTGAAGGGGGGCTGTGATGTAAAGGGGTGATCTTGATGTAAAGGGGACAGAAATGTGATGTGAAGGGGGACTGTGATGTAAAGGGGCGATCTTGATGTAAAGGGGACAGAAATGTGATGTGAAGGGGGGCTGTCTTACATGCAGAAACACATAAAAATAAGTCCCTGCCCCTTTTTTTGAATTGCGCTGCACCAAACCATTTTAGCGCTCACAAAAACGTGCCGCGTTTGCCGATGCTCTGAGCTTTTTAGAATCAAACATGCGATTCAGATCTCTGCTGGAAGAAACATTTTAGTGGCTGGACCTCCGGGCAATTGTAAGTCAATACCCCTGCTATAGTGTAAATCGAAGGTTGATTTGACCCCCACTAATAATTTGAAAATTAAACAAATACAAATTAAAACCTTGGAAGGAAATTCTCCTAGCGTATGGCCAGCTTTAGTCTCACCGATCTTTCTGATCACATTTGTTGATACAGCGGGAAAACCTGAGTTGTGTTTTAGCTGAAATTGTACGCGTAATATTTAAAAGAAATGTAACCACTCTTCCTATTCCTTACGTAACATAGTAACACATTGTGGTCTACACCAGGCATGACTGCAGTAACCATGACCCTGCTGACTACTGCACTCTGTGTGAGAGCGGAATTATTTTAAGAGGACAGCCCTTTTATTCCCCGCAGTAGCTGTCATCGACGTGGAGTCCCTCCTTTCTTTGAGACGCCGCCAGTGGCACATCACAGTCACCGTTCCCATCATCTATCATAATGTCGTCACATAAAGGGGTGTATTTCTGTGTAAAACAAACTGAGGAAGTCAGAGAACTGCTACTCCCTGTCATGTCTCCAGGAACTGGGAGGAACGCTGACTGCATGCTGAGGTAATAGGCTAAAACAGAAAGTCGCTTATAAACAGTAGTGAGACTGGAGGCCGTCCCAGACCGAGCATGAGCTCAGCACGACGCTACATGACAGGCTCCTGGTTTCCTAGGAAGACGCTTCACCCACTGAGGGGAACTCAAGAGGTTTTCAGAAACCCCACAGCTGTCTGATAACATGTGACACATAAACAATTCGAAGTATAACAAGAAAGCACCCGGGATGTGCTTTCCATTCTCATGACAAGCTTGCAGAAAGTTTGGAGTTAGGTGATGCCCTTCACTGGCTAACCTAAGTTATTAATGATATGAGTTTTCAGGGTGACTTAGATCCCTCCAAACTTTATTCATAAGGGTTCATTTAAACAGGCGGCTAAAATTTCACATTTTGATACATACAGTGAATAATTTTAACCACTTGCCGACCAGCCGACGCAGTTTTACTGCGGCAGCATGGCTCGGCTGGGCGAAATGACATTATGTTACGCGTGTGCGCTGCTCGCCCACGGAGCCAATGCGAGTGTCCAGCAATTGCTTGTGACACATCGAGAACACATAGCTCCCGGTTCTCTCAGGGGAGAAATGACTGATCGTCTGTTCATACTTTCTATGAACCTGCAATCTGTCATTTCCCCTAGTAAGTCCCACCCCCCCTTCAGTTAGAACATGCAGAGGGAACACAATTAACCCCTTGATCGCCCTCTAGTGTTAACCATTTCCCTGCCAGTGAAATTTTTACAGTAATCAATGCATTTTTTATAGCACTAATGTTGTGTACACACAATCGTTTTTCGGCATGTAAAAAACTTCGCTTTTCAGCCTCTAGAAAAAAACAACGTTATTTCCAACTTCATCATTAAAACGACGTTGCCCACACACGATCGTTAAAAAAAATGCTCTAGCAAAGCGCAGTGACGTACAACACGTACAATGGCACTATAAAGGAGAAGTTCCATTCGGATGACGCCACCCTTTGGGCTGCTTTAGCTGATTTAGTAAAAGACGATTCGTGCTTTTCTGTCTGTTACAGCGCGATGAATGTGCTTACTCCATTACGAACGGTAGTTTTACCAAAACGAGCGCTTCCGTCTCAAAACTTGCTTCTGAGCATGTATAGGTTTTTCACATTGTTTAAGCCCATACACGATCATTTTTTACAACCCGAAAAACGACATTGTTTAAAACATTGTTAAAAAATGCAGCATGTCGTTTTTCAGAACCCAAAAAATTATGTGAAGCCCACACACGATTGTTTTAAATTACATTTTTTAAAAGCGTTTTTTACATGCCGAAAAACGATCGTGTGTACATGGCATAATAGCATTAAATTGTCAATAGTCCCAAAAATGTGTCAAAAGTGGCCGATGTGTCCGCCATAATATTGCAGTCCCGATAAAAATCGATGATCGCCGCCATTACTAGTAAAAAATAATTAATAATAAAAATGCCATAATTCTATTCCCTATTTTGTAGACGCTATAACTTTTGCGCAAACCAATCAATATACCCTTATTGCAGGTTTTTTATACATATGGACCTAAGTTTTTTTGAAAAAAAAAATGGGATTATTATTATAGCAAAAAGTAAAAGATATTGTGTTTTTTTCAAAATTTCCGCTGTTCTTTTGTTTATAGCGCAAAAAATAACAATTCGCAGAGGTGATCAAATGGCACCAAAAGAAAGCTCTACTTGTGGGGAAAACAAAGGGATGTCAATTTTGTTTGGGTACAACTTCGCACGACCGCACAATTGTCAGTTAACCACTTAAGACCCGGACCATTATGCAGGTAAAGGACCCAGCCAGTTTTTGCGATTCGGCACTGCGTCGCTTTAACTGACAATTGCTTCTAACTTCAGCTTGTTCTATTAAAGGAGAAGTTCAGCCTGAGCTGGTTTGGCTGGGCTTCTCCTATGGGTCTCTTATGGATCACAGTAGTGCCATTCGTTTGGCACTCCTGTGACCCGTTTTCAGCAGAGAGCAGACTGAAGTCTGCTCTCTGCTGATGTCACAGGAGTCCATCCAGGCACTGCGTCATCCCGACAATAAAGTCTGGATCCACAAGGTGAATGGACTGATACCCATCTCAGCCTCTCAGTGAGCCTCTGAGAGGCTGAGACAGCCATTCTTTGTCCCTCCACAGCTCAGCGCTTTAGTGAGCATGGAGGAACAGAGCAGGAGAGCTGCTGATTGACAGTCAGCAGCTCTCTGTTCGGTGAGCTGTGAGAACTGAGCCATCGGCGGTGTTCGATCGCTCGGTTCTCAGTGCAGAGGCAGCAGGGGACAAATGCTGCATTCACTTAGGTAAGTATGATCCTGGAAAAAAAAAAACATACTCCTCCCTTTTAAGCTTTGGCAATACAAACTGGAAGATGATTGGTTCCTATCAGGGCTTTTTTTCTCAAAAAATAGGTGCAGGACCTTTCCCCTTCTGAGTTACTCTTCTTTTCTGCTCTCTGCTCTCTACCCACCTATTGTCCCTTGGTTCCACTTCCCAGTAACAACCTTTTTAGAGAATACAGAACCAAGGTATCATCTTATGCTACTAAGTGATTTGCACTGAATTTGTTAATGATAACAAAGAAGACAGTAAAATAGATCCCCTGCAGTAAGCAACAAGAGACCCCACCCCAGCAACAGTAGATCCCCAGCAACAATACACCTCACCCCACACAACAATAGACCCCCCCCCGTACCAAAATACCACACCAGCAACTATAGACCCCCAGCAGCCAGCATCAATAGACCCACCAGGAGCCAGCAACAATCAACCTCTCCCTCAACAGTAGATCCCTCCCAGCAGCAATTAAATCCCCCAGCAAAATAACACCCCAATCAGCAACAATAAAACCTATCCAGCAACAATAGACCTCCATACAAAAATAGATTCCCCTAGCAGCCAGCATCAATAGACCCTCCACCACACCCCAGCACCCCTTGCTATTACATATGTAGCACTACCCCCGGAGGAGCTGCTGGTTTGTTTTGGGTGGCACATTTTCCTTGTGGCTCTCCGAATTCCTAGGGGTGTATGGTGCATATAGCAGTAGCAATGGAATGTCCACGACAGGTGTCTTTTGCTGTGCTCTTTATTACCCAGCCGGGTAAAAACAATAAAACTTGTGGTGAGGAAAGTAGAGTTAAAAGGAGAAGAAGAATAGCAGATTCAGGCGTAGTAATAGGAAAACAATCCTGCTCCCACCTGTAACGCTTCTTGCGCCACTCCTGCTTGAGTGGGAATAGCGTATTTGGACAGGCCTCTGTCACTGGCCTGGCAGCCAGGGTATCGCTCAAACCTTTAAGGAAAAGTCTCTGCCACAGACCCTCCTGGAATGGACTGGAACCTTTAGGGGAAAAGTCTCTGCCACAGACCTACCTGGAATGGACTCAGGGAAAGACCTCTGCCACAGGCCTTCCTGATTGTGATTGCCTCCTTGATAGAATTATGCCTAGATCTCCTTCAAGTTGCTTTCAGGTACCGACTGACAGGTGACCAGCCTCTCAGTGTACGGATACCTCAATCCCCGGTGGTTTGTCGAGACCCTATTGGATAGCCAGCCTCTCATTGACTCTTCTCAGATGGACTCCCCACCGAACAGCTACCTCGCTTGGGATCTTTAAGATTGGGAACCCAGTCAACCATGCCCTGGCCCAGTAGGCCATAATGTTGGGGCACCGTGGTGCAGTCACCCTAAAGGTGGGTGCCACACTCGAAGAAGAAGACCCAGAACAAATGGCGTCTGACCCCATAAATATTCTCCCCCAGCATGCACTGCGAGGCCCAACCCTCCTAATTGGCTGCTGGGGAAAAGCACCCAAATCTTGACTCCACTGCTGCCACCTACTGCCCTGGGGTGGGAAGAGCACCCCAGCAAAAACAGAATGAGCCCACAGCACAGCCAAGCTGGGACAGAGACCTAAGTTTGAACACATTAACTGGATCAGAGTTCAATTAACACTCTGATCTCCCTCTAAATTTAAATAGCACCGGTACTTTGAAGTAACAAGGCGCTACACATACATTAATTGCTGGAGGTGCCAGAACTGAATTCCCCCGCGTTACCCCTGAAAAAATTCCTAGTTCCTATGCAGAGTTGCACCAGATTGTGCACTCTCCAGTTTTAGTAAATATCCCTCACTGTCTGCATTATGGTCTGTCACCCACTGCTGCTTGCCTGTCAAATTTTAATTTGCATCTGTGTCCATGCAGCTGCTGCATCTGCATCTACTTCTATGGGTTGCCTGCATGCAGCTCATGTACTCATGTGTGAGCCTTAAGGAAGAAAGTTCATGTGACCAGATCAGAGAGGTCCTCTTTATGGCCAATGTTTGGCTGAAAGACATGGCAGGTTCCTGTTGAGCAACTCATTGAAAGACACAGCAGGCAACCTCTCCAATGCATAAAATGGCTGAAAACATGAAACCAGAAGATTGGTTTAATTAATTACACAACTACTTCTAATACAATGCGGAGAATTTGCTAAAGAAGTTAGGAATTATCACGTTAACTTGGGTCCTCGGATGGGATCTCAACCAGGACATTATCTGCAAGGAGATTGCCTTTTCTCCCTGTGCTTTCTTGGGTTTCCTTCCACACTACAAAGACATGCTGGTAGGTTAATTAGCCCTAGAATGGAATTCTACTAAACATGCCCAAAATGGCTGCCTCACCATCTGTTCCAAACAGCAGATAAAGGCAGTATGAGCCCTCCAGGGAGAAGAAGCACTATAGAAATATCACATAATTAAGAGTAGTCAATGTCACTGAAACTAGAGATATTCTTGTTAACAGTGGCACTGCGCTACCAGAGATTGACGTGAGACAACTGCACAATAAATCAAGGACATGGCGTAATTTGTCTTTTTTTTATTTTTTTTTTTAACATTGTGAAAAGTAATAATAACAGGGTAAAACTGCTGCTCCTCCATAGGAATAGTACAGTGAGTGATTGTTGTCCTCGTGGACAGGAATTGTGTTACTGGAAGGATGATCAGGTATAACAAAGGAAATAAATAATAATAAATAAATAATAGAAAATGCACCCACTGCATGAAAAACAAGAAAAATATATTGTTTTAAGATAAGCAATGTGTTACCGTGTAATTTCTGTGTGTTACAGCATCATTAAAGTGATGTTTTTTTTTTTTTTTTTTAAATAAAAATAACAAACATGTTTACATACCTGCTCTGTGCAGTGGTTTAGCACAGAGCAGCTGGGATCCTCCTCTTCTCGGCTCCCTCTTGAGGTCTCCTGGCCCCTCCTACCTTGTGAGCACCCCCACAGCAAGCAGCTTGCTATGGGGGCACCCTAGCCGAGACACAGTGTCCTGTGTCCATTCAGACACTGAACTGTGACCTGGCCCCCACCCCCTTTTCTCCTTATTGGCTGACTTTGATTGACAGCAGCAGGAGCCAATGGCGCAGCTGCTGTGTCTCAGCCAAGGCTGCTGCCGTACAGACTACCTGACAGCCCCCCCCCCCCTCAAAGAACATATTAATGCTATATTTCACTAAAAATACATTAAAATAATATAATACAACATAACTCACAGAATTCCAGATAAATATAAAAGATAAAACATAGTTAATACTGTATTTATTGATGGATAACACTGACTTTTTTACCCTGAAAACAGAGGGTAAACTGTCCCTGCGTGTTATACACAGGGGGCTGTGAAACGTTTTTTTCCTGAAACTTCCCTCTTAAAGTTAGGGTGTGTGTTATACACCTGTGCGTGTTATACGCCGATAAATACGGTAAATAAATATGAAGATGAGATGAAAAAAATATACAGGCTCTGGGATCAGAGAGACAGAGGGGAAGAAACAACATTAGGCTCCATGCACACTGGGCTTAAAAAAAACTCCAGTTCATATAGAGCGTTTTTTTTAACAAAGTTTAGATGAGTTTAGGAGAATTTTTATTTTTTTCTGCCAGTAGGTTCCAATCAGAAACGCAAACCAGAAGATTTTATTTTTTCCTGACTCTAAACTGAGCTCAAAATATGCCGTAAACATCCTAATGTACATGAACACATAGGATAACATTGAGCTGCTTCTACATTCAGAACACAAAACTCCTGCAGAAGCAGTGTTTTTTAAGCCAATGTGCATGGAGCCTTAGGGCTCTTTCACACGGGGCAGATCAGTAATGATCCGCCCCGTGCACCTCCGTTTGCTCAGCGGGGATCGCTCCATTGATCTCCGCTGAGTTGCCGGATGACTGGGCGGTCCCCGCACACTGTGGAGGGACCGCCCTGTCTTTTCTCCGCTCTCCCCTATGGGGGGATCGGATGAACACGGACCGTCTGTCCGTGTTCATTCGATCCGATCCGCCAGACGGAAGGAAAAGTAGGTTTTTCCTCCGGCATACTTTGGCGGATCGGAGCGGGTCGGATGTCAGCGGACATGTCTCCGCTGACATCCGCGGTTCCATAGAGGAGCACGGAGCGTCCGTTCAGGTCCGCAAAAAAAACTGGCAAGCGGATCTGAACGGACGCTTCGTGTGAAAGAGCCCTAACAGAGATCAAAAACTCAGGAGCACAGCTATCATTAGAGCCAGTGCTGAAGGGGCGGGCACATGGGTAGGGGGATTACTGATTTTAATAATGCAGCCTATCAGTGCCCATTAATGAAGACCATCAGTGCCTATCTGTGAAGCCTTATCATTGCCCATCAGTGCAGCCTTATCTGTGCCCATTAAGGCAGCCTATCAGTGCCCATCAATGCAGCCTATCAATGCCCATCAATTCAGCCTATCCGTGCCCATCAATGCAGCCTATCAGTACCCATAAGTGCATCTATATCAGTGCCCATCAATGCAGCAGGTAAAAATCGGAAGGATTGTCAGCTGGATCACACAGAGCGTGGTTCATCCCACTGTGACACAGCTTGTATATGAAACACTGGCTGCTGTCAAACAAGGTGGGACTTTGTTTGACAGACCCCTGCTGCTCTGTGCCATCCGGATGGCAATCACCCTGACAATTTCCTGGCTGATTGCTTCTGGCAGAAGCGGTCCAGCCTTTTTACAGTGCATCAGATTCCCTGTGAAAAAGGCTTCTGCCAGAAATGAACATCCTGGGCACTGTCAGCCCAGTCCGCCCCTGTTTCACACTTGCCCTCAAATCATTTACACTTGCCAAATGTGAGCAGGCGAGCGGAAAATGCACTAAAAAAAGTGTTTCCCAGTGCTAAACTTTTCATCCAATTTCTGAATGGCTACATTTATAAATTTCGAAAGCCAGTAGAAAGAAATAGTAGTGGTAAGAAAAAAGCACTCGTGGGTTTAACCAATATTTTTTATGTTTAATTCTCCTTTAAGGGGGTGTGTCCTATACCTACATACGTTTGCTAATAGGTGTCCCCTTGTTACCATCTCAAAAAGTATGTACTAAAGATGCAAACTCTCTTCTCTAGGTTAGGCATGAAGAGACTTACACAGTAAATTCAGACAGGACAGCTCATAAAATGAGTCAGACAGAAGTAAGACTGGGTGCTTCCCATGTTGCAAGCAATAGATAAAATGAGAAGTTTGCAGTAAAGGGAAGCTAATTATAGCTGTTTTTGTCTTGTACACACTGGCACTGCATACAGAACAAATTCCAGCAGCTGGGATACTAAAGCCGTGTACACGATCGGTGTGTCCAATGAAAACAGACCGATGGACCGTTTGTGGGCCCCATCTGTCTTTTTTCCATCGGTGATAAAAAATAGAACACGATTGAAATTTTTCCTATGGATAAACAACCGATAGAAAAATCCGATTGTCTGTGCGGAACTCCTTTTGGATAAAAATCCACACATGCTCAGAATCAAGTCAACACATGCTCGGAAGCATTGAACTCGGCTTGTCGTAGTGTTTCACGTCACCGCGTTTTGACGCGGTCGGAAGAAAAAAATCCATCAGATATCCGATTGTGTGTATAGGGCTTAACAGTTTTTCTAAAGTATAGGCACTAAAATCCTATGTAAGCTTTAACACATTAAAATGATTTCAAAACTCATTTTTTTATGTATTTTTTGTACCTGAAACTTTAATTAAAAATAACATCTGGTAAGGCTCCATGCACACTGGACTTAAAAAACGTCGATTCTACAGGCGTTTGACGTTTTTTTCTCCTGCCTCTAGAAGCACTTCTATTGTGCTCTATGTGTCTTTGCACATTATTGACTGCTACAGGCGTTTTCTGTCAGGGACGTTCAGAGGCAGGAAAAAAAAACCCTTCTCTATCGCGTTTCCTGGAGGAGTTTAGGAGCTGTAAAAACGTCAGTCTCTCCTAAACTCCTCTTATCTCTTCTGAACGTCAAGTGCCAACGTTTTCTTAGGCCTCATTCACACTTGGCGGACTCCGTCGCAGTCCATCCCGACGGAGTCCGCCTGCTCCCGCCAGCTCAGCGGGAGATCAGTCTGCAGATCTCCGCTGAGCCGACAGATGACAAGCTCCTCTCTGCTCACTGAGCGGGGAGGAGCTTGTTCAGCGCCAATGTCTCCTATGGAGCGATCTGATGAAAACGGACATGATCTTACCCGACCCGATCCGCATTGGAGGATGGGGACGTATCCCCTATACGTCTGTTTTTAGCGGATCGGATCAGGTCGGATATTAGCGGACATGTCTCCGCTGACATCCAACGCTCCATAGAGATGCATGGAGCGCCCGTTCAGGTCCGCCGTCAAAACTGACAAACGGACCTGAACGGACTCAAGTGTGAATGAGGCCTTAGGTGTGTTGTGGGAGTAAAAACTTTTTTAGAGGGCAGTGTAGTGCAAAAAACGCCTATAAACTAGAGAAGAGGAGAATAAGGGGGGATATGATCAACATGTACAAATATATAAGAGGTCCATATAGTGAACTTGGTGCTGAGTTCACTATATGGTCAACACTGAGGACAAGGGGGGCACTCTTTACGTCTGGAGGAAAAGAGATTTCACCTCCAAATACGGAAAGGTTTCTTCACAGTAAGAGCAGTGAAAATGTGGAACCGACTCCCTCAAGAGGTGGTTCTGACCAGCTCAGTAGATTGCTTTAAGAGAGGCCTGGATTCTTTCCTAAATGCACGTAATATAACTGAGTACTAAGATGTGTAGGTAAAGTTGATCCGGGGTAAATCCGATTGCCTCTCGGGGGATCAGGAAGGAATTTTTTCCCCTCCTGTAGCGAATTGATCATGCTCCGCTGGGGTTTTTTGCCTTCCTTTGGATCAACTGTGGGTATGGAGTTGGGTGTATGGGATGTACTGTGTTTTATTTTGTTTGTTTATTTTTTTTATGGTTGAACTGGATGGACTTGTGTCTTTTTTCAACCTGACTAACTATGTAACTATTAACTATGTAACTAAACTCTCATAGACTCGCCTAAACTTTGTACAATATGCTTTCATTTTGCGTCTTTTATGCCACGTTTTTCAAGCTAAAAACTTTGACGTTTTTCTGCTCCTAGTGTGCATGGAGCCTTATTCTGCAAAGGTCCTTGTTCAGGCAATTCTTGTTATATGGGATGACAAAGTAGCTGTGCTCCTATCACATGGGCTTTCAAAGAAGACTATAAGTAGTCATTTAAATATACTTGACCCAGACAGAGCACATTGTTGTCACCATTAGGAAACCCTCCCTGAGAAATGCCATGCAGTCATTACTGGAGTGCATGCATGCAGACATGAAGTGGCTACAAAGAGCCTGCAAGGGATCGGCAGCACTGGAATGCAACAAAGCAAAAAAAAAATGTAATCAAGCATTTTACTTAAAAAATATAAATTGTTTATGATGCTTAGAGCTTTAACAAATGAATTGTCAATCAGTTGTGGTTTACATCGTCTTTATTACTCTCTAATTGGAGGGACCCAAGTGTTGTAGACAACAATGCGAGTGTATGTAACATGAGCCAAAGGCTTGCCTAGCTAACGCTAAAGAGTGAAATGAGCCAGGAATGTAAACTGAGACGTTTCCAGCTCCAGCCACCTGCAATGGCAATTACAAGGGAATCTTTCTCTTCATGATAGCTTTTTCTTTAACCAGTTATGGATATAGTGTACTTCATATATTCTATTGCGCTGCCCCGCCGGTCACAGGTCCACTCTTGTAAATGTCAGGCCTGCTGGTATTTTGACAGCTGAGAGGTCCCAAACTCTGCAGCAACTTGCTTTCGGGACTTAAAGCGGATCTTCACCCTTTTTTTCCACTTTCCATTACTCCTCACCTCTTTTTTTACACAATCACACATTCTAAAATTGTCTTGTAAATAACTTTTGTTTTTATAAATGTGTAGCGGGGGTCATATATGTTGGAGACTTTTTGTGATCTTTCATATCTAAATTGCCCCCCCCCCCCCCCCCTGGAGTTCCAGTTGCACTGCATATGTGTGTTTTATTAACTTTTTCTCTCAAAGCAATGCATTGTGGGATTAGAAGTAACAGGAGAAACGGACTCCATAGACATTAGTAGGGATAGACTATAGTTCCCACAATGCCTTCCTGGAACACATGACACCCTCGCATAGCCTGATGGGGGAGTTTATTTAAAGCGGAGTTCCACCCAAAAATGGAACTTCCGCTAATCCCACTCCTCACCCCCTTACATGCCACATTTGGCATGTAATTTTTTTGGGGGGGGGAGTGGGGGCTTCAGGAGTAGTGGGACTTCCTGTCCCACTTCCTGCTTCCGCCGAGGGGCTGGTTAGGCGATTAAGCTTAATCGCCTACAGCAGCCCCTCCCTGTAGGCGATCGCATGGGACACATGACAGGTCCCATGCGTTCGCCTGTCCAATCAGCGGTGGGCAGTGCCGCTCACGCATGCTGTCACGGCTGGGTGCCCACAGTTGTGATGAGGACGCCGGCCAGGGAGGGGGGAGAGGAGCGGAGCCCCGGTCGGCACGTCGCTGGAACGCTGGAGCAGGTAAGTGTCTGTTTATTAAAAGCCAGCAGCTACACTTTTTGTAGCTGCTGACTTTTAATAAACACAAATATTGGCTGGAATTCCCCTTTAAAGTCTGGGAGGAGTCGGGTTCGCTCTCTTGGGACCTGCGCTTCTCCCTCTGCGGAACGAGGGAGAACATCACCGCATAGTACCTGGGCCTGATTTCATCGGAAGGCCGCCCATCCGGATATAGACAAGGCCAAGAGTGTCCAGTGTTTGTCTTCAAGAGGCAGGAGACCTCCACCAGCTGACGGCTGTACCAGTGGTGAACGAGAGATCCGGGACTGTGTGTGTCGCAGAGGGCTCACCGATCAACGTGTTTATCGTGAAGAGCGCAGGCGGACTAGGCCTGCTCGGGTGAGAGGGCAGTTGCCGATACACTTTAAATGCTTCTTAAAGCTTGTGACTTTAGTGCTTCGCTGTTGGAATACTAGACTATGATTTGGCTCGCCCGAGAGATATAACACTTAGAAGCCACATTAGCCAAGGTGACCGGAACTGCTGTAAGGATCGTTCCGCAAGCATCCGCATTGATTGTTAACTGTTCCTGTAGACTTAGTTTTATTACCCGCCTGGATTACAAATAAATTAAAAGTGCACCAACGATTCATCATTAATCTCACCCCTGAGGAACAGTCTGGAATTGACTAAACCAGGCCTGGTCAGATTTATTTGCACTTGAACAAGGAATTTCCCACTAGGGGAAGCTCGCGAGCATAGACGATTAAGAGTTACTTTAAAATCCATGGTATCAGTATTTTAGTAGTTTTCTTTCTCCTTAGTGACTTCTGCAAGGGCTCTTGCAGAATCAGCTGTATATGTATCTGTATTGTGTAATCTTTTGCTGATTTGTTGTCTCTTTTATTCTATTATTTTTTTTAATTTTAAGTGCATTTTTGTGCGTGAACTCGAGAGAGAGGATCCGGAACTGCAGGAGTTGGGTGTAGGCAGACCCTCCCCCCGGAGGCAATCGCCATCCTTCTCCATGCCCCCGGTGGCAATGGCGGGTGTGAGGGGGCCTCCCACTCAACCCGCCCTACCTGCTCCACTTGGGAGCCTGACTGGGGGCCCAACGGGACCCCAACGGGGCAGAGGGACTTATTCTTTTATGCCAAGCAAAGTTACTCTTGGTTTTTACTACATTAATTGTGTGAGGTGTGTTTGCTCCTGAGGACTGCAACCAAAGAAAGGTAACAATAATCTTGCATGTTGATATCTGCCCATACAATTGTTATATGTGTATTATTGTGGTCTTAGCCAATGTGGGACCCACAATATATTTGTATTTGCTTGGTGTGCCAAGGGAAAGTTCAAGACATTGAAAAGGGGTGAGTAATTTAGAGAGTAGACCCAAAACCTAACCAGCAGCTCCTTCGGGGGTAGTGCTACAAATGTAACTGACCTCGCCTAGGAGAGAATGACTTAGCCCTCAGCTGCATGGAACCTCCCAGAATACTCACGTCACACATCCCAGACTTCAGGGCAATCTACTGCAGATACATCATGGGTTGTCATCAGGAGGCGGCTGCAAGAAGCAGGAGTAGATAGCTGGCTCCTGATGATGCAGGAAAGAAAGATGGTGGCATGGCACTGGGTGTGCAGTAGATCACAACAGAACAACATTAGCGATTATTTGTGTGTGAGTATGTTTAATGAGGATAACCCTTTGAAAAGATAAGTGTAACGGAACGTCCCACACTCCGCTTGAGTGCTTCCGTCATTTACTGCTTCCTATCAGTCTGGATATAGATATCAGATATTCCAGCTGCTCTCAAGCACACAACGAGACAAGACTTGTTTGTGTGCTGAACATGGAGTGTTTAATAGAACCAAGAATGCAACCTTGTATACAGTTTAAAGAGGAGGTAACCAGAACATAAATTAACATGAGCTAATTAACTAATCATTTACCCAGACTAGGCGACTCAGATATGACCTTTTTAGAGTAGATGTCACGTCTCCTCGCTCACCTGCTATACAATACACATTATCATAAGTGTAAACACGGGTCATCTTCACACACTAGCAGGGTCAATTAGCACAGAGAACAGATAGATGGCTGGAGGTGAGGACACTCTTACAATTAACCTGTTGAGTTCAGAATCAACAAACAGTAAATAGTTCTTTACAGATATCCTGAAATATATTGTGGATAAAAATTACATAATAATCCCATCTCAGGTAGTCCGAGATATAATTTCTCAGTCATCCTATGCCCCCTATAGACATAGGATGATTTTAGACATAGGAGAGTCTGGGGATGTCCCAGGTGAGTCTGTCACAATAAGAATGAATTGAAAAAAAAAATGCGCAGGAGGTGGAAATTAAGGTAAGAAAGAAAATTCCAAGATCACACAAAACCCTTTTACAAAAAGTCAAAGCAGCCTCAGGCTACATTCTGTCCAGGCCTAGTCCCACAGAGGGCAAAACGCTTTGGGGCGTGGCCTGAACTGGACAGAGTCTAGGTTGACTGATCAATATTCCAATCGCACATGTTCCTGGTAAAAATGGCTCATACAAAATGGTGGGTGCTGCAGCGATTACCAGCTGGGTCCTGGGGACATCAAACAATCAAACATATTCGCCAGCACACCAAGGATCGTCCAATTACGTCCAAAAAATGTTATTGCAAAAAAATCACATCACAAAGGTGCAACCAGTCATCAGGCATGTGATGAGTCTAGGTTGAGGCTGCTTCTACTCTTAGCAGAAGAGTTTTGTGTTAATTGTGGCTGTGGAGATTTCCTTTCTTACCCTATTGATTTCTATGGAGCTGAGATGAACCCCTTTCCTGCCTGCACTTCCAGCAGTTGATAGCAGATGAGGAGGACCTACTGCAGCCTGAAGCGCCACCTTTAATTTCTTTGAGGAATTAATTTCTATGAGGAACAGAGCATGCCACATGGGTGATCTGTGGTGCGCTAGCATCCAATTGCAAGCATCAGGATCTCTAAGAGACTGCCTGCCAATCCTTATGGAATTGCTCCCTCGCTAGCTGAGTAAGCGAGATGTTACTTTGGTTACTCACACGTGTAACTTAATGTCTAGACTGTAACTGAGATTTAAATTAATTTACTGCTCTCCATTGACAGGGTTTCGCACACCTTTGGCTTCAGTATTATTGGGTGAAAACCCTGTCCCGGGCCATTTGGGCCACCATTAATGACCAGCTGTAGATTATCGTAGACCAGCACATCCAAGACACAACTCTGTTTGTTTTTTTTCTTGTTTTTAATACTTCATGGAATTTTTTGCATAAACGACTTTTAGTAAATATGTAAGTATAGCTATCACATAGAATTATTTTTACAATTGATATTGTTACTATGTATATTACCAATTAATGCTTTAAATTGTATCTTTTGATATATTATAGACACATGACCGATTCTTCTATATACCCCTGAAGAAGGAGACTCGACTCTCCGAAATGTTGGGTGACTTACCAAGAAATTGTGTCAATTGTTGTGGTTATCGTTTGACTTAAACTCATATGCAGTACTGTAACCATTCCACTTATGTGCTACTTTTATCCTTTAATATTATATATGTACTTTAACAATAGACAATACTATTTTACATAAGTTACACTTCAGTGCCTTTAAAGTCCAGTCAGGGGATACAATCTTTTTTGTGTCATGTGACTCAGTCTCTAGTGCCATCATGCTTACACCAAGCCAGTAAAAGATCCAAGTCACCAGTATGTATGCATAATATACAGGTATATTAGCATTGGGCTAACTGGAACTGATCCTTTAAAAGAACTGGACATGGAAATATTATTTAGCACCGTAGATTGAACTGACCTGACACAAAACATGCAAAAATTCAGGGCCGATCCTAGGCAGGGTGCACAGGGTGCTCCGCACCCATCCGCTGCAGAGGTGGGTGCGCCGAAGCTCCCCTCCTCCTTGTCTGTGTCCAATGGTGGAGCGCATGTAGATGGTGCTGCGGTTCCTCATTCCATTTGCTCTCTCTGCTGGCAACTGACAAGAGACGCATACCCTAAATCCAGGCTGGGTTTCGGGTTCTAGGCTCCACTAATTAATTCTGTCCGGTGCACATGGAGCAGTCTTCTGTCTGCCCCACCCCCTCTGCGTGCTCTTCTCCCATAGGCGGTGTGATGAGTGGCTTTTGGGTTGGCCGGAGCTGCTGCCAATGATCCCATACAATCCCAGAAATGCTCTTTGAGTGCCACCCTCCAAGTAACCAAAGATTCCACATATGCCCCGCCCTATAGTAATGTGCTTCTGCTTCCAGCGTGCCCAAGCTACAGGGATCTATTGGACAAGTACTAATCTATGGGGACACCTGATGTGGGGGGCTCTGATTGGGGACACCTGCTGTGGGGGGCTCTGATGCGGGACACCTGCTGTGGGGGGGGGCTCTCATGGGGGACACCTGCTGTGGGGGGGCTCTGATGGGGGACACCTGCTGTGGGGGGTGCTCTGATGGGGAACACCTGCTGGGGGGCTCTGATGGGGAACACCTGCTGTGGGGGGCTCTGATGGGGGACACCTGCTGGGGGGGCTCTGATGGGGGACACCTGCTGTGGGGGGCTCTGATGGGGGACACCTGCTGTGGGGGGCTCTGATGGGGGACACCTGCTGTGGGACACTAATGAAGACTTCTTAGTGGAGCATCTCTGTGTTTGAGTTATAGCCATAGAAACATTTGTAAAGGGGAGGAGTTAGTAAAGATGACCACGCCCATGTGGGGGCACCAGAAATATTTCTGCACCCAGGCATCTGTGACCCTAGGATCGGCCCAGCAAAAATGTCTTCAGTATAAAAGCACGGTACAACATTATACAATAATGTTTAATATAATTATTATTTTAAGGCCATGTTTTCCTTCATTTTAAAATCCATGGCAACTGCTTTTAGTGTCACGCTCCATCACGACTGGTATACGACTTGTTACATGAACAAAACATAAAATCACTGTTGAAAAGACATTTCTGGGAAAAATCTTTTGCAGAAAATATGACTCAGAGGTTTCTTGTACCTTACTTTGTTTTTCCCTGAATCTCAGCCCTTCCCAGCTGGAAAGCTGTTTGGCAATTCTGCTGTTAGGAACACACATGCTGGAATACACTCTTCTCTTTCTGGAGTTAAGCTTCTTCCAAATGGTGACTTTAAGGACAAGTTAAGTTCAGTTCCTTGCCAGTGGCTGGTTTTGCAAACATGGTGATGAAATTCATGTGCGGCTGTTGGTCTCTCTTTCTATAGTCAGACATACAAATCTCGGAGGACAGCGGGAGGTGAGATACTGTATCTGCACAAGTTTATTTTACTGGAGCCTTCCAAGACTTTTATCCATGTCACATTTAATGCTCGAAAACCTTGTTCCCCCTTCTATGAGGTAAAAGGGAAAAGGCTATTACATTTGTAATTGTTTTTTAAGGATTGTAAGTTAAAGTGGATTTCTACCCAAAAAATTTTCCGCTTCTCAAGTGCAATCAAGCTATATCCCATTAAGTTAAAGTGGTTGTAAACATCTTACAACCACTTTTACCTACAAGTAAGCCTAGATTAAGGCTTACCTGTAGGTGCTTAAAATATCTCCCAAACCTCCACAGTTTAGGAGATATTCACCTTAGAAGCAGGCGCCGACATTATCGGCGCATGCGCACTAAAGAAAGGGCACGATCCGTGCTGATTCTATAGTGCCCGTGCCGTAATACCCCGCCGCTCTCTCCTCTCCCTGGCAGGTCAGCTCCACACACTCAGACTCCTGTGGGACTCCCTCTTGGATCCAGTGAGTGGGGCTTAAAGCGGAATTTCACCCTAAATATAAGATCTCCCATGTGATCCAGCATACTTGCTGTTTTTTTTTTTTTTTACTCGCACACTTACTGTATTATGCCGGAATTTCATTTTTTTCCCCCGCGGTGGACGGCTCTAGTATTGCTCGTCACATCTTCCTAAAATACCCGATATGGACTTGGGTAATCTCGGCGAAAATGCGGCGCCTGCGCACAGACGTAGGAGCTGACTGCGCAGGCGCCGTATTTCTCCGAGTCCTATTTCGGAGGGCGTGACGCGCCATAGCCGTAGGACTCGGAGAAATACGGCGCCTGCGCAGTCAGCTCCTAGGTCTGTGCGCAGGCGCCGCATTTTCGGCGAGATTACCCGAGTCCATATCGGGTATTTTAGGAAGATGTGACGCGCTATACTGGCGCCGTCCACCACGGGGGAAAAAAAGAAATTCCGGCATAATACAGTAAGTGTGCGAGTAAAAAAAAAAAAAACCAGCATACTGGCGCTGACGCCAATATGCTGGATCACATGGGAGATCTTATATTTAGGGTGAAATTCCGCTTTAAATATGTACATAGAACAGAGAATTCACCAGGTGCCTATGATGAGTGCAGACCTTCTCATTGAGAAATCAGTGTATGAAAAAAGGTGAAATAAACAACTTCTTCAAAGAGAAAGAGGGAACATGACCCAATAATACACCGGTCACCTTGGTTACCGACATGCATAGCAGGACTCTTAAATGCCGGCGCTCATCACTAGGCTCCTATCCCTTGAAGAAGTGACATGACAAGTGACGCAACGCATCGGGTGGAGCCAGGTGATGTCCCTTTCGGTGTTTCGCACACATTCAGAATTAGCAGTGAGGAGACGAGGAGCTCTCAACATGGAGAGTTTATATTTTTGCAATCATTTCAAGATGTGGAAAATGTGAGTGCACATCTTTATACAAGTTTTAATAAATCTGATTTTAAATGGTATTGCGCAATAAATGTTTTCTATATATTCAGAGCATATAAAGAATTGTTTTACATGATACGAGGTGTTTGTTCCCACTATTGGAGATGGTGTTCAGAAGAATCGAGGATCTCCTCATATTTAAACATAAGGCTTGAATAGACCCTAATGCCCTCTACACACGATCGGAATTTCCGATGGGATACAATCCGATGTAATTTTCCATCAAAATTCCGTTCAAGCTGTCTTGCATACACACTGTCAGACCAAATTCCGACCGTCCAAAATGAGCAAGAAAAATTAAGTTCAATGCTTCCAAGCATGCATCGACTTGATTCTGTGCATGCGTGTTTTTTTTCTCCGTTGGAGTTCCACACAGATGATTGGAATTTCCATTTTTTTTCCATCGGAAAAAAATAAAACATGTTCTATTTCTAAACTCCAATGGAAAAAAGTCAGATGGGGCCCACACACGGTCGGAATATCCCACACACGGTCGGAATATCCGATGAAAAAATTCCATCTGACATTTTTCATCGGAAATTCTGTGTGTACAAGGCATAAGAGTCTTCCCCTAAGGTGAGCGGCCAATTCACATAGAGGTGGATGGTGGAGGTGATTGCAAACCATAGGGCGAGATCCACAAACATGTCCCGCTGGCGTAGCGTAACGGAGTTACATACGCCATGTAAAATCTACTGAGCGGCGTATCTTTTTTCTGTATTCAAGATACACCGGAATTCTGCTAAGATACGAGCGGCGTAAGTCACTTAAACCGTCGTATCTTAGTTGCATATTTACGCTGGCCGCTAGATGGCGCTTACGTCGGTTTACGCGTAAAATATGCAAATGAGCTATTTACACCGATTCCCGAAAGGCGCATTCGGCCGTCGTAGTTTACGTTGTTTGCGTAAGCGTTCCCAGTGCTGCGTAAAGTTACCACTGCTATCGCAGACGCAGCCAATGTTAAGTATGGACGTCGGTAACTTACGCAAATTCCTATTCGTCGAACGGTTTACGTAAACAACGTTGAACGACCGAAAAATTTGACGCTGGCCCGACGTCCATACTTAACATTACGTACGCCTCTATACAGCAGGGGTTACTTTACGCCGGACCTACGCTTACTCAAATAGCGACATGTAAAAACACTGCGCGGGCCATACGTACGTTCATGGACGGCGCATGCGCCGTACCCGTCAATTACGTGGGGTCATGATTCATTTACAGAAAATATACGAAACGCCCCCACATCACGTAAATATTACACTTAAGTAGGATGGCGTAAGCGGCGTATCTACGCCGGCGTATCTTGTTTTGTGGATACAAAACAAAGATACGCCGGCGCAGATTTGAAATTACGGCGGCGTATCTGGATATACGCCGCCGTAATTGTTTGTGGATCTGGCCCCAAGTGTTTTGTGGCACAGATTGAATTAATTATTTGTCAGTGGGAGGATCATCCAATCCTCTCAGAATCATCACAGGATTTAGATTTTCTTTCACTTTTTGGACTTTTGAATTTCATTATCGCATTTTAAGATTTTTTCATTATTATTGTCTAGATGTAAAGATTATTGGTTACTTAGATGTATTTATTTGAATGAGCGCACTATTATTTGTACATCAATTTATTGTTTTGAGTGTTTACCGACTGAATGGTTTACAGCTATTTAGACATGTTTGTTCACCACAAGAAGATATTAGATGTAATTGCGATTTTATTTCTGTTTTTTGCATAGCAGTATTTTTACAAAATATGGCCTCAGAAAAGGAACCCGATTCAGAAAAGCAGCTGCTCCTTCTCTCCTCCCTTATCCTGGCAAACTGTCCCTTAAAAGCCAGGAGCAGGGTGAAGGAATCCCATGAGATGGCCATGAAGACACCCAGGCTGTGCAGTCTGAGTAAAAAGGATTGCCAATCGGACTATACAAATCTTTTTATTTTTTACATTTTGGATAGAATGTGGAAGGGTTAGACCTCCTTTTAGGTTTGTATTGCTGTCTCTGTCCTCTTTGGGTAAATTCACCTTTCATACTTGTCCTGCTGACCATTGTTTCTATGATAGAATGTTAGAGGAAATCCAAATTGTTAGTTTCACATGAACAGGTGAGGGGAATTTTTCAACCTGTTCTTATGGCAACTGTCTTAAGAGGGGATTTCCCATCGCTTATGCCGCGTACACACGGTCGGAATTCCACTCAAGCTTGGCTTGAATACACACGGTCACACAAAAGTTCTCTGAACTTTCGTCCATCAAAAGAACGCGGCTGATGTGCAACACTACGACGAGCCGAGAAAATTAAGTTCAATGCTTCCAAAGCATGCGTCGAATTGTTTCCGAGCATGTGTCGGAAGTTTGCATGTCGGAATTGCTACAGACGAAAGGAATTTTTTTTCCGTCTGAAAATTTAGAGAACCAGCTCTCAATTTTTTGTTTTTGGAAATTCCGACAGCAAAAGTCTGATGGAGCATTCACACGGTCAGAATTTCCATTCAAAAGATCACATCGGACTTTTCGGAATTTCCGATTGTGCGTACGAGGCATTAGGGGAGATCTCTGTTTTAGGACACAACATAAAGCTACATATTCAGTAAAAAGCGTTCAACCAAGAAATTGGGAGATGACTAGGGTCAAAGAAGGACATGGAGGGCAGCTCTACAGTGGGCTAAAGGCGATTAGTACAGCTACATTTTTTAATGCAATAAAAAGGAAACAAATGCTTGAAGATAAATAAATGCTGGGATTGAGTTAGTTTAAGGAAAAAAAATGGTAAAAAGAATGTTGCTAAAAGTAAATAGTATTTCCCTATTGGTGGATAATCAGGGGCTTCCCAACTATGACCTGTATAAAGGGGAAGTATGACTGAAAGGCTGCTGGTAAAGGAAACCAGTATGCTGTGTATAGCAGTTTTCAGCATGTTAAAGGACAATTAAAGTTTTCTTATAGAGAAATTGGTACTGTACCTCCACTAAATACTGCACTGCAAACAAATATAAATACCTTTATATGTATGGAGAAGTAATGCACATTGGAACTAGGGGATGCCGTGCAAGGCTCAGGCAGACTTTTAACTAGCGGTGCTCCGAATATTGAAATCGGTATTGTTGCCTGATACCAAGTACTTATACTTGTGCAATGCTCCGATACTAAGACCGATACCTTCAAGTCTGCAGACTATAATGACCCGGTTCACAAATATATGAACTGGATGCATTTTGAACCACATCTGATTCACATAACATTGGAACCTGCAGACTTTTCAATGGAGCCGATTCAGATATGAGCAGGCTGACCGCAGCATGTTTTTAAAAAGAGTGGTATGATTTGGAGCTCATTCAGGTGCCGATTTCCATACACTTTGACGTTTTTTACCAGAATCGCTGAACAAATTTGCACCGGAGGGGGCTGATATCCAGATGTCAAAACAGGACCGCACATATGGGAACCCTGTTTAAATGCATCCAAGGGCAAAATAGGTATCGGTAATTGGTATCGGCAAGTACTTGAGAGAAAGTGTCAATCAGTACTGGTACTCGATCTTGAAGAACGAATACAGTAAAACCTTGGTTTGAGAGCGTTTTGCAAGATGAGCAAAATGTTTTAATACATTTTGCCTTGATATACAAGCGATGTCTTGATATAAGCGTCATGTCACAACTGATTATAAAAAAGAAGAGAGGAGCCTCTAAGTGTAGCAATATGGTTACATTTAATGAAGGTACAACATTTAGCAACTTATTGCTACACTTATGCCGCGTACTAGGGTTGTCCAGATACCGATACTAGTATCGGTATCGGGACCGATACCAAGTATTTGCGCAAATGCTCCCGATACCTAAATAGAATACTTTTTTTGTATTTATCAACATGTTCTGTGAAAATTCTTTGAGTTTTTTACTACTGCGTGACAAGAAAATAAAACCTTTTTATTCATTTTTACTAATTTTTATTCTTTTATAATGTCTTGAGTTAGAGTTCTTCATAATTCTAAAGAAAATATCCTTAGTCTGTATTGTAGTTTGAAAACTGTCACATGACATTTAAAAAAAGTATCGGTATTCGGTATCGGCGAGTACATGAAAAAAAGTATCGGTACTTGTACTCGGTCCTAAAAAAGTGGTATCGGGACAACCCTACCGCGTACACACGATCACTTTTTGCGATGAAAAAAAACCGACGTTTTGAATCATGAAAAAAACCGACGTTTTCAAACTTCATTTTCCAAAACAACGTTGCATACACACCATCGTTTTTCTACAAAGCTCTAGCAAAGCGTGGTGACGTACACCACGTTCGACGGCACTCTTTTCCATTGAAGCTCCGTCTCATAACTTGCTTCTGAGCATGCGCGGGTTTAAAAACGTTGTTTTAAACGTCGTTTTGCCCACACAATCACTTTTTGTGAAACAAAAGACGACATTCTGAAAAACGACATAAAAAATTCAAGCATGTTCGAATTTTTTTTGGTCGTTTTTTGAAGACATAAAACAACGTTTTGCCCACACACAATCATTTTAAATGACGTTTTTTAAAACGTCGTTTTATTTCATCACGAAAAACGACCGTGTGTACGTGGCATTAGAGGTGCCTCTCTTCTCTTTTATACCCTGTAAAAAAAAAAGGCTTTGATATACAAGTGCTTTGGATTACAAGCATGTTTCTGGAATGAATTATGCTCGCAATCCAAGGTTTTACTGTATTGGCTTTTACCAATTTTAATAAATTTCAGTTTTCCATTTTTAAGATTACATGACCTACCAACATCAGTTTATGTATTTACATTTATATATATATGGTGACCACATATCCCAGAATTCCAGGTACAGTCACTGCCTTCAGGAAGCTGGGAAAAGGTGTCCCCAGATGTGTCTCTGTATAATTTATAGAGTCCTTGGCCTGATAATCCGCTTGGCTGAGTTCTCCAGCTGTCGGTAGTGCTGAGTGACAGGAGTGATTGCAGCATCAACACTGAAGTCTTCTGAAATGAACACTTCTGAGCCACAAAAGGGAGCTCCTCATTTAGGAATTGCATGGTATCCCATAGTAACCTATTAGAAGCTACCCCCTCTGGGTGTGGTAACATAGAAGCTAATTAGAAGAACCCAGTTTCTCCTGGTGAGAACTCTGACTGATTGCTATGGGTTGTAGCGCCCCCCTTACTTTCAGTATGGGCACTACGCTAAAGTTAGTGGGGAATGGGAGAGTTATTTTTCTCCCATTCACAATTGTGTTAAAGTTTCGGCTTCTGTCGTTTTGGAACTGTCCTGTGGGTCGGCCTGCGCTTCGGGGGTGTTGGTTGGTCTCCAGGTGGCACCAGAGGGGTTCTAACAGAGCCGTTCTCCCCAGCAGCCAATTGGAGGAGCTTTTCCCTCGCGGGGCATGCTGGGGAGGGGTATATCTGTGGCAGACGCCATTTTTCTTAGTTCTTTCCAGGTTCCAGGTGCGGCATCCACCTTCAGGGTGTGCGTATCCAACGGGCCCCGGCGATATGGCCTACCAGGCCGGGGCCACATGCTACGCGAAGTTCCATGCGGATGCTGAAAGGGGCCCCAGTGACTTACTGGGTCCTCATATTCACTAAAGATCCCAGGCTGGGTGCCGTTCGGTGACTTGAGGAGAACCCGGAGGCAGGTGATCCAAAAGGGCTTGAATGAACCATCGGGGATCTGGTGACCGAAACATTGACAGGTACACTTCAACTGTCAACCGGTGACCCTGACTGAATTTTCTGGGAGGATTTGCTCAATCCATTTAGCTCTTCCAAGTACTGGGCCTGTGGCAGAGGTCCCTGAGTCAGGCCTGTGGCAGAGGTCTGTTCCTCCCAGCAATCTACAAAAGTGACACTTCGGCTGCCAGGCTTGTGGCAGGAGTCTGTCCGGAGGCATTTCACCCACTCTGGCTAGAGTGGCGACAAACTGCACTACTGCTGAAAGCAGGCTTGCTTTCTTCTCTATCCAAGGCCTGATACTGCAAATGTTCTTCTGCTTCATCAACCTTTCCTATCCTACTTCATGTTGATGTTGGTCATGTTGGGCCTTGAAATAAAGTATTCAGAAAACCTACTCGCTGATTGGACATTCGCTCACTAGTTTTGCTCACTACCATCACCCCTGGAAAATTCTACAAGGTAACTTAATACGCCGATCCCAAATCAACCAGTGGCTCCTGAGGGAATATCGCTCAACGATTATATACTGGGACAGATCAAAAACAAAGGTGCAACCAATGATGTCTAGAGTTGTAATGTGTGTGTGTGTGCTGGGGGGGGGGGGGTTACTCTGTGCTACAGGTCAGATAGTTGGCAAGCAGAGATAGAAGCCAAAGCTGCATAAGTGACATATAGAAGGAAAAAAGTGTGGGCAGTAGAGGAATCAGAACTCACCAGCAGATGCAACGCAATGCCAAGATCTGGTAAGTACAACTCAGGGAGGAAGGGGGAAATTTGTAGTGATTATGTCATTAGAGGCAGGGGCTTGTATTGGGAGGAAGAGGAAATATTTGTTTGGTAGTCATTTTGTGCTGTACTTACTCCTGACCTCTGCACTCTGTGAATGAATGAATGAATGAATGAATGAAAACTTGTATAGCGCGACACATGCGAACTGAATCGCCTCTGGGCGCTTGTTGTTTCTGTCTCCTTTGATATCAAAAGAGAAAAGTCTTGACCTTTTTTCTAAATGCTAGGTGGTTCTCCTCCAACCGAATGCTGGTTGGTAAAGCGTTCCATAGTCTGGGGCCTTGGATCGCGAATCTCCTTTCTCCTTTGGACTTGAAGTTGGCTTTCGGAACTGGAGTAGGTTCCGATTCGTGGATCGCAAAACGCGATTGGGATTATGCGCTTTTATTATTTCGCATAAATAAAGTGGGGCATTCCCATGGACACATCTATGAGTAAGACAGAGAGCTTTAAAAGCAATTCTGTCTTTGACTGGCAGCCAATGAAGTGCCCTCAGTGATGGTGAGATGGATTCCCAGGTTTTTCCCCAGTCACAAGTCTGGCGGCCGTATTCTGAACGACCTGTAGATGGGCGATTTGGTACTTGGGGAGGCCGAGGTAAAGGGCATTTGCATAATCCAGCCTGGAGTTTACAATTGCTCCCACCACGACCGCTAAATCTTCTTTAGGGATAAACGGAGTGAGTCTGCGTAGTAGGCGCAGTAGATGGTGAGATCCACTGACTACTGATCCTATTTGTGCGTCCATTGTCATAAAGGAGTCAAAAGTGACCCATAGGCTTTTGACTTTGGCGCTAGGGGTGATGAGCTTGCCCAGAATGGGCGGGGGGGTCCACGCTGTTGAAAGTTGATTCCTGCGCTTGGCATGAAACAGAGAGAAGTTCTGTTTTTGCTCCATTGAGTTTAAGATAACTCTTAGTCATCCAGTCCTCTATCAAAGAGAGGCATGTCTCTAGATTGAGGCGTTGATCCTGTCTGTTGCAGATGCGGAAATACAGTTGCGTATCATCTGCATATGAGTGGTTTAAAGCAGTTTTTGGCTGCTAATAATTCTCAAAGAGAGGACGAAGATAAATGTTAAACAGCACTGGTGACAGAGGCGATCCTTGAGGGATCCGCATGTTACTGTGCGTTTTTCAGACGTGAAAGGTCCTAACTTCACTGTTTGCGATCGGTTTTCCAGAAAAGAGGAGAACCAAGATAGATCGCCTTCTGCGACTCTGGCTACTTCAGCAAGCCGAGTCAGTAACAGATTGTGGTCTACAGTGTCGAAAGCGGCACTTAGGTCCAACAGAACTAGAAGACAAGATTCTCCTTCGTCTGCGGCCTTGAGAACATCGTCCCATACTTTCAGCAATGCTGTTTCCGTCCCGTGTCCGGGACGGAAGCCTGATTGCAATGGGTCAAGTAGCTTGTAGGTATCTAGATGCTGTTGCAGCTGTTGTACCACTACTTTTTCCATTATCTTTGAGAGTACGTTGAGGCTTGTTATGGGGCGGCGGTGGAGTGGATCCTTGGGGTCCAGGGAGGGTTTCTTCATGATGGTTGGATTATACCCTCTTTCAACTGTGAGGGCACTATGCCTTCCAAGAAAGACTGGTTGATAAGCTGCGTGATGGGAGGAGCCAGAATGTCGGCGCATTCCTTCAGCAGTTTAGTGGGGATAATGTCATTTGGCGCTGTGCCATTACGCAGAGTACAAATGACATTCTTAGTGGTCTCGATGGAGATGGGTTCCAGGGCGAACTTACCTGATATAGAAGAATTACTATGGGTGTTGTGTGAGAGGCTGCAGGGGGGGCTGGGGGGGGAATTGTTTTGCTGAATGCTTTCACGGATTACCTCGATTTTATTAATGAAGTAATCCGATAGTTCATTGCAAAATTCTTGTGTGTCCGAGCTGGGGGTTTCAATGCATCCTGGCTTCATGGTCTGGGTGACCATCTTGAACAGTTCGCGGGGGTGGTTTAGGGCGCCGTTGATAGCCTCCGAAAAATACTTTTTCTTAGCTTGGAAAATTCCTTTGTGGTATTTTCTTGTAGTCGCCTTGTAGATGGATAGGTTTAGCTCTCTGAAGAACATCTTTTCCAAGCAGATTCGGCCCTTCTGCGCGTTCTTGCTTCAGTAACGACAGTTGGTTGTTAAACCAGCTGCGGTTGTTTTTCCGAATGCGGGTTCGTCGCTTCGGCGCTACCAAGTCGGCTGACTGTAGCATGGCCGAGTTTATGGCTTCCAATGTTTCAACGGCCGTTTGATGCGGCAGAGTTGTTTTTCTATTTTTTTCCTTAAGGTGGTTTTGAAGAGTTCCGAGTGGAGCTTCTTCTGACATCTAGTCCAGTGTGTTGTCACTGGATTTGATGTTTTTGTTGCAGGGGGGATGGTGGAAATACTGAATCTAATTGCATGGTGGTCTGTCCATGGCAATTTTTCATTTTCCCAAATTTTTATTTCCAGAGCTTGTCTGAAAATAAGATCAAGTGTGTGACCTGAAGCATGTGAGGGCACACATACTAGTTGCTGTAATCCTAATCCTTCCAGGTGGTCAATACAGGCGTCGGCAATGGGGTCTTGTGAGGAGTTGGCCCAGAGATTGAAATCCCCGAGCAGCAAAAGATGTTTGCTGTTGAGGGTATAAGTGGAGAAGAAATCCGTCCATGATGATAGCAGCTGCGATTTTGGGCCGGGCGGCCTATAGCAGAGCAAAATGTGGACGGTCTCCTTTGAACTTGCTTGCAGTTGCAGGGTAAGGGTTTCCATGAATGGAAGAGGGTTTTGGCGGACTGGTTTGGTGATCGTAAGATGAGTCTTGTGATCACCGCCAGGCCGCCTCCTCTTTGCCCTATTCTGTTTTCCGTTATGATACGGTAATTTTCTGGCACCAGTTCTCCTAGAATGGTGTTACAGTCGGCTGTGAGCCAGCTCTCTGTAATAAAAAGACAATCTAGATCTTTTTGTTGAATGAAGTCGCGGATTTCAAGTCGGTGTTTTACTGCCGATCTTGTGTTGATCAGAGCACATGACATGTGCTTGAGCTGGGGTAAATGGCTGAAATGACTGACCGTCGATCTATGATCGATTCTCAATAGTCGCTCAGTTCTTAGGGCCTTTTTGGTGATGGCTGGCAGTATTGCGGCGCATTGCCTCAAACTCCAAATGGTTTCGGCAGAATATTGCCTACGTGCCATGATCGTCAATACACGGGGGGGGGGGGGGGGATTTCGGGGCAGTGGGGAGAGGAATTGGCTAACTCCTCTCTCCTGGCTTGGTCCAGAGGAAGGCAAAAAAACCCTGGCGGCGCTCGGCCAATATGCTCCGGCAGGGAAAAAATTCCTTCCTGACCCCTGTAAGAGGCGATCGGGTAACCCCTGGATCAGGCTTCTGTGCTTTGGAAAGACAGGGGGGGGGGGGCTGGGGCTGTGAGGGGGACCCTGTTGCTGGTCAGGCGGGATGGCTGTTCAGGCAGTGGGATGAGGGCTGACAGGGTGATTCTTTAATTAAACAGGGGGCTGAGGGGGTGGGAGACAGGCCGGGTAACTGTCCTTCTGGGGTAAGGGGGGTTTCCTGGGGCTGAGAGAGGACCACAGAGGCGTGGGGAGCGGCGCGCCGTTAGGCCGCAAGTGAAGCCGCGGTCTTTCCTAGACCGCGGCCCCGCGATTCAGAGCGGCCTGGCGCGGTGCCCTCAACAAGCCCCAGAACGGCTTGTTGAGGGCATTACTTAATCAAAAATAGGAATTACTACATAGAGTAGTAGGGAGGCGGACTTTTTCAGGCAATCACAAGGACAAAAAATTTAAGAAAAAATATTTAATTATATATCATAAAATCCAAAAACAAAAACTAAAATATACAAAAACAGGGTATACAGAGTATATATCAGCAATGGTAGCTTGTATCTTTGGCGAGATACAAGCTACCATTGCTGATATATACTCTGTATACCCTGTTTTTGTATATTTTAGTTTTTGTTTTTGGATTTTATGATATATAATTAAATTTTTTTTCTTAAATTTTTTGTCCTTGTGATTGCCTGAAAAAGTCCGCCTCCCTACTACTCTATGTAGTAATTCCTATTTTTGATTGAATTATTTCGGATGTTGGCTACATGTGAGTGCTTTTATGTTTCCCCGTTCCCTATATTTTTGAGGGCATTACTTACTCCTGAACTCTGCACTCTGTGCATTACTTACTTCTGACCTCTGTACTTTGTGCATTACTTACTCCTGACCTCTGCACTCTGTGCATTACTTACTCCTGACCTCTGTACTCTGTGCATTACTTACTCCTGACCTCTGTACTCTGTGCATTACTTACTTCTGACCTCTGTACTTTGTGCATTACTTACTCCTGACCTCTGCACTCTGTGCATTACTTACTTCTGACCTCTGTACTTTGTGCATTACTTACTCCTGACCTCTGCACTATGTGCATTACTTACTCCTGACCTCTGTTCTCTGTGCATTACTTACTCCTAACCTCTGTACTCTGTGCATTACTTACTTCTGACCTCTGTACTTTGTGCATTACTTACTCCTGACCTTTGCACTCTGTGCATTACTTACTCCTGACCTCTGCACTCTGTGCATTACTTACTCCTGACCTCTGTGCATTACTTACGCCTGACCTCTGTACTCTGTGCATTACTTACGCCTGACCTCGGGCACTCTGTGCATTACTTACTCCTGACCCCTGCACTCTGTGCATTACTTACTCCTGACCCCTGCACTCTGTGTTGTTTATTTACTAAAGACAGATAGACTGTGCACTTTGCAAAGTGCAGTTGCACTCTGCTAAAGCAGTTGCTCCAGAGTTTAGTAAATGAGCAGAAGCTCTGCTGACTTCCATCATCCAATCATGTGCAAGCAAAAATGCTGTTTTTTTCCCCCTCCCCAACTGTTTAGCCACACCTACCATTTGGTGCAATGCACTACGCTATTAGCTTCTTCACCTTCTCTGTCCCATCCACATTAGAAAATAATCATTGTTAGAAGTGTGTCCCCTTATTTAATTTTGAAAATCTAGTCACCTCAATTCATATGTATATGGCAGAGATAGTGGTAGGTTGCCATCATGTGAATGGTTGTTTTTACAACCAAAAGCTGGTTTCAATTGGCTGCAATTATGGAAAAGTATGTAAAATGGCATTGTACAAATCTTTTTGTAAATATATTTTTTTTCAAATGTAATGTAATGTGACTATGTATATATGTGAAAGTTTTAAATAAAGCTTTAAAAAAACAAAAAAAAACATGACTGCTTATTGTTGGATTGTGCTGTAGTTGGCCCTGTGCCAACTATAAATACAACACAAATAAATGGTGTGCTGTCCCTTTAAGAAAACAACCAACATGTGCAAATAGAAAAATAGTCGGAGTGCCCGTTCAGGTCTGCCTAAAAAAATGGCAATACAACATGGAATGAGTGCAAACAAAGGGCCAGATTCAGGTACAACTGCCCTGGCGCAGAGTATCAGAGATACACTACACCGCCGTATTTTACCTGGCTCTAAGACGAATTCTGGTAGATTTCGGCCTGTAAGTTACGGCGGCGTAGTGTATTTCTCGCGGCGGAATCGAAATACGCGATTAGGGGGCGTGAAGCATTTAAATTAGGCGCGTCCCTGCAGCGATCAAACTGCGCATGCTCCGTTCAGAAATTTCCCGCCGTGCATTGCGCGAAATAACGTTGTTACGTCAGTTTTTTTTCAGTAGCGTCGTTTATGTACATTCCTATTCCCGGACGACTTACGCAAAAACAAAAAAAAAATTTAAATTCGATGCGGGAACGACGGCCATACTTAACATGGGCTGTCTAACGTTAGACAAAATTTTTGCTTCCCTAACTTTACGCAGCAAAAAGATGACTACAGATGCCGTAAGAGAATGCGATGGACGATCGTAACTTCGTGGATCGCTGGAAAAAGCTAATTTGCATACCCCGACGCTAAAAACTACGCAAACTCCACCCAGCGGGCGGAAAAAGATTGCAGCGTAGATAGTCGGGCAGGCTCGGCTACTCTCGCGCTCACGTCCTGTACGTCCAGAACGTGAGCGCGAGAGTAGCCGAGCCTGCCTGACTATACACGAGTGTACTGCGCTCGGTATATGCCGGCGCAGTATTCAAAATCGGCGCGGGAAAGCGGGTATCGGCGTATATCGCGCACCCACGATTTTGCCCTGATTTTCAGGGCAAAAAAGTGCGCGGTATACGCCGATAAATACGGTAAATACTTTCAATAAAAATCTATTGTTAAAAAAAAAAAAAATGAAATCTGGGGATACCCTACAGATAATGCGCATTTTTGATGCGGGTGGAACCGGGGGAGGAGAGGGGCTAATAGCAGCGTGCCCCGGATTTCATTTTGAAAATCTGATCACCCTAATTCATATCTACGTGGGATGGTGGTAGCTTTCTTGATGTGGTTTATTGTTTTTGCAATGAAAAATAAGTTAAAACTGTCCAAAATACTAAAAAATCGTCATGTGAAGATCAGTATTAGCTTTGAAATCATGGAAGACAGGACTGAGTATAAAAGCGCACACACAGGAGGGTTTTCTGGCTAACAAAAGTTAACTGCGGTGTGACAGGAAGTCATGTAAATCTGGGGGTGTTGTCACAGACAGGAGATACATTTCTGCCTTGTTTAGACAATACACCAATTACTATCAGGTGTCGGCTCTAGAAGTAGCCAGAAGAGTTTAGGGCGTTGGAAAGCTTCAGCTGTTCAGTATGAGGCAATTAAGGCCTCTATAAGTTATCCAGAGAAAGACTACTGATTGCTGCATCCTGAGGCTTTTTGAGTTAAGGAGAGCAGTGAGGTGAGAAAAACTTCTGAAGAGGTGAGGTGGTGTTGGTTTTTATGTGCGATAAAAAGATCAAAACGACTATTGTATTACTGCTGTATGACCAGCAGTGTCTGCCCAGCAGTAGGCTGTGCCAGACTCCATAAATAGGTTCCTGTGTGGTGAAGGTAGACACCCCAAGTGGCCAGGGTTTATTTTATGTTTTGTTTATGCTGTTTGGATGCTTGCACTTGTTTCCAGCCTTATGGACGAATAAACCATAATCTTTGTTTTCAAACGTCTTCGGCTGTCTCTCTGTATAGTTCAGTGTGTAGTGAACCCACCCAGGGGGTCACACACACCCGCTACCGAGCTAACCCCTTACAAGCGGGTAGTCCGTCACGCCTACTTACAGTGCTTTAAAATGTATAAAATGGCTTACAGGTTCCGTGGAATTCCAGGCAGTAAACACAAGCCTGAAATTGATCTTACCACAATTCTACATGATTGTATCTGCCCATAGCTCTGCGCTGGCCACATTACTGTTAGATGACCATAAAACACTTCATATACAAAGCATTACCAGCTAAATATATTCACAGAACACATACCCAATATAATGATACAAATGATTTTCCTATTGTGGAAGAAATCCCAACTGATAATGTTTATGGCTCACCACAAAATGGCTTTACGCTAACATATTGACTTCTTTTCTTCCTGATATGCATAGCATGTCTAAGTGTTTGGCTCTATATGCTGCCTAATGGGACCTGCCATTAACAGCCACACTCCACATAAATCAATAGGCTGCATGTCAGAATCAACAAATCACACTTTTTTGTAAAAAATTAAAAAAAATTTTTTTGGTATAAGCTAGAAAAACACTTGTGACCATTGTGGGTATTTTAATTTCATTAGAGACTGCAGAAAGTACACCGATCAGCCATAACATTATCATAAGACCAAAAACTCATTTCAGGGAGGTGATGCTTCACTCTGGCACAGATCTCTCCCCCCACCCCAATTAAATACAGCCTTACCAGTGCCAATGAAATGCAGCCTTACCAGTGCCAATCAAATGCAGCCTTACCAGTGCCAATCAAATTCAGCCTGATCAGTGCCAATTAAATGCAGCCTTACCAGTACATATTAAGTGCAGCCTGACCAGTGCCAATTAAATGCAGCCTTACCAGTGTCAATTAAATGCAGCCTGATCAGTGCTAATTAAATGCAGCCTTACCAGTGCCAATTAAATGCAGCCTTATCAATGCCAATTAAATACAGCCTTACCAGTGCCTATTAAATGCAGACTTACCAGTGCCAATTAAATGCAACTATACCAGTGTCAAATAAATGCAGCCTTACCAGTGGCAATTAAATGCAGCCTGATCAGTGCCAAATAAATGCAGCTATTCCAGTGCCAAATAAATGCAGCCTTTCCAGTGCCAAATAAATTCAGCCTTACCAGTGCCAATTAAATCCAGCCTTACCATGCCAATTAAATGCAGCCTTACCATGCCAATTAAATGCAGCCTAATCAGTGCCAATTAAATGCAGCCTGATTAGTGCCAATTAAATGCATCCGTACCAGTTCCAATTAAATACAGCCTTACCAGTGCCAATAAAATGCAGCTATACCAGTGGCAATTAAATGCAGCTATACCAGTGCCAAATAAATGCAGCCTTACCAGTGCCAATTAAATGCAGCTAGATCAGTGCCAATTAAATGCAGGCTTCTCAGTGCCAATTAAATTCAACCTGATCAGTGCCAATTAAATGCAGGGTTACCAGTGCCAAATAAATGCAGCCTGATCAGTGCCAATTAAATGCAGGCTTACCAGTGCCCATGAAATACAGCTTGATCACACAAAGCTCTGAAACGGATTAGAATATCCCAGCGGCAACTGTAACAAATTCCCACCTCCTATGATACACGTCACACTGATTCAATGTACCTCTACCCACCTCTAAGCATTGACCCTTGGATCCGCCTCTACCCACCTCTGAGCCACTGACCTTTGGGTCCGCCTCTACCCACCTATCAGCACTGACCCTTGGGTCCACCTCTGAGCACTGACCCTTGGGTCCGCCCAAGGCTAGCTCCCAGTACGGCCCCTTTTAGAGAACATAGAGCAAAGTATAATTTTGTAGCAAATTGTTATGGAATTTGGTGATAACAAGAAATAAAATAAATCCCCTTCAGAGAGCAACCATGGACCCCCAGCAGCAACAACAGATCTCTCAGCTGCCAGCATCAATACACTTTCCATCAGCCAGCAACAGATGACCCCTCCCTAAACAATAGACCCCTTCTAGCAACAATTGTCCTCCACCAGCAACAACACATTGGCTCCCAAAATAGATCTCCTCCAGCAACAATAGATCCCAGGAGCCAGCATCAGTAGACCCACCATCACACCTCAGCACCCCTTGCCAGGGCCGCTGATAGGGGGGGACCACCAGCCCTCCTGTAATGGGCCCCGGCACCCAGAGGGGCCCAGACAGCAGGAGGGTTGGTGGAGAACAATGCTCTCTGTGTCTCTCACCCAGGTTTCTCCCCCTGTCCCTCCCGTCGGCTTTTAGCTGCTGGGTGAGAGGCATGGAGGGATAATGAAACTGGCCAGCCCCCGCTGAGCTTCTTCCCCTGCCCCGAGAGGGGTTTGTGCTAGGAGGAGGGATTTGTGGGAATGTGTCCTAGGAGAGGGATTGAAGAAAGAAGATTTGTGCTGGAAGGGGAGATGCGGGTGATTGTGTACCAGGAACCAATGAGGGAATTCGGGGCTAATAAGAGGGATTGGGGGAATTGTGCAGGCAGGGGAGATTTGTACTAGGAGTGGGAATTGAAGTGGCATTTGTGACCATTAATAATGTATTTTTTTGTGAAAATATTGTTTAGAATACCGTCAGGAGTGTGCAGGGGCGGACTGACAACTCATGGGGCCCCCGGGTAATAGAAGATTATGGGGCCCCTGGGCTTACAGATGGCCACCACGCCAGGAGGCAGTGCAGAGGTGGGGCAGCAAAAATCTCTGGATTTCCACATCAAAAGCATGTCAGTTTCGGACATATCAGGGGCAAATGTAACAAAAACACAGATATTTACATCCTGTCCCTAATTTTTTTAAGCCTGGCAACCCTAATGGGGCCCCCTAGTGGAATGGGGCCATCGGGCAGTGCCGGAGAGTCCCAATGGTCAGTCCGTCCCTGGGTGTGTGTGTTTGGGGGGGGGGGGCCGTCAGGTATGCTGTACGGGGCCCCATGATTCCTAACAGGGGCCCTGCCCATTGCATACATTCAGTTCCGGAGGTGCCAGAACTGCGTTCCCCCTTGTTCCCACTGAAAAAAGCCCTGCTTCGCAGCAACAACTGACCCCCCAGCAACAAATGATCCCTCAGAAGCAACAATAGACACCCCTGCGACAATAGCTCCACCTGCAGCAAACAACAATATATTCTCCAGCACACTCCATCACTCCTTGTCATTGCATACATTCAATGCTGGAGGTGCCAGAACTGCGATCCCTCGTGTTCCTGCTGTAACAAAACTCTGTTTATTATCAATAAACAGGATTTATACAGTGCCAACAGTTTGCGCAGCATTTTATATCATGAAGGTAGACGGTACAGTTACCACTGCTAGTGAGGGCTTACAATTTAATACACATAGGGCTAGATTCAGAAAGGTTTACGCCGGCGTATCTCGGGATACGCCGACGTAAGTACAAATGTGCGCCGTCGCATCTTTACACCGATTCAGAAAGCAAGATACGCCGTAAAACATGGCTTCAGCGGTCCGACGTAACTTGCCTACGCCGGCGTATCATGGGCGCATAGTTACGCTGGACGCATTCGGCGTTCCCATATTAAATATGCAAATGAGCAAGATACGCCAATTCACAAACGTACGTACGCCTGTCGCAGTAAGCTACGCCGTTTACGTAAGGCGTTTTTCAGGTGTAAAGATAAACCACCAAAAAGATGGCGCAGCCAATGTTATGTATGGACGTCGGAACAGCCGTCGAATTTCACGTCGTTTGCGTAAGCCGATTCAGAATTGGGCTAGGCGTAGGTTACGTTCACGTCGAATGCATTGACTATTTGCGACGTGATTTTGGAGCATGCGCACTGGGATACGTTCACGGCCGGGGCATGCGCCGTTCGTTCGGCGCGTCATTTAAGTGGGGTCACGATTCATTTACATGTATCACGCCCACCTTCCACCTACTTTGAATTACGCGGACTTAGGCCTCGTACACACGATCAAATCTGTCCGCTGGACCGTTTCAGCAGACAGATTCGATCGTGTGTACGGCCGAGCCGACGGATTTGGCCACCCGACAGATTTCAAAGCATGCTTTGAAATCTATCGGGTGGGAATCCGCCCGCCCGACATGTCTGCTGGTTAGTACACTTACCAGCAGACATGTCGTCCCGCACCGCCGCCGAATGGATTCGGCGCATGCGCGGAAGTGTTTTACTTCCTGGTGCGGTGACGTGGCGGCGTCAACGTCACCGCCACGTCAGCGCGCTCTCTGCTGGCGGGGATTTTGGTTTGCTCGTGTGTACAAGCGAGCAAACCAAAATCCCAGCAGACAGATTTGTTCAAATCTGTCGGACGGACAGATTTGAACAAATCTATTGCCTCGTGTGTACGAGGCCTTACGCCGGCCAATTTACGCTACGCTGCCGTAAGTTAGGGAGCAAGTGCTTTGTAAATACAGCACTTGCCTCTCTAACTTGCGGCGGCGTAGCGTATATTCGATATGCTACGCACGCTTACCAATACGCCGCCCTACCTGAATCTAGCTAATAGTTCTTTGCTTTATTACTGGGAAGTCAAAATCCATTTTACTGGCCTGTATACATCGAAACATATAAAGCAGATGTGATTCTAGTAAACCATAATATAACACAGACCTCATCCATATGACTGATATATCATGACATATGTAATTGCTATGCGTGCCTTCAAAGCCATGGTGGATCACAAGCACATAACAGCATTGCCTTGAATCTTCTTAACCTGCCTAGCGGTATTCCTGAGTGAGGTTCGTGGTGGAATTTCAGTACCATTAGCGGTATCCCCGAGCCAGACTCGGGATCGCATTGCCGTATCCAGGCAGAGGTTACTTACCTTGTCCCCTGGATCCTGCAATGTCTCCCCGCTGGGTTAGCGAGCTATCTCCTCGCTCGATTCACACAGTACCCGAGTGCCGCCGAGCTCCGTTTCCTGCGACGTTGCGACGCACAGGGGCGGAGATCAGCGCCAAATTACAGTACTATATAAAATAAATACACACCCCATTTGTCCCTAGTGGTCTGTCCAGTGTCCTGCTTTTATATAATAAAGACTGTTTTTTCTGCCTGGAAACTGGAGATTGTCTATAGCAACTAAATCAAGAGCAGCTAGAAAACAGCGCTAATAAATTAGAATCACTTGCAAATGTACATACCTAAAAGTGGACTTTCACGAACTTTTCCTCCCCCGCCACCATTCTTGCCTCAGTGAGAATGACGTGTCCCAGGTCCCGCAGCCTCCTGGGATATTCTCATATTCTCAGGGAATGTAGGGACCACTACTACAGTGATCTCCACTAGCATCCAGGTCACGTGCTGAGCGGCTGCCCTGTTGCAGTGTGAACACAGGAGGTCACTCGCGGGTGCCATTCAGGAAACACTTTGCATTTTCTCTACAAATGCAAAGTGTTATCTGATTGGGCAAGGTGGAGAGAAGGGGTGGTGGCCTCACGATCTCCACCTCATCCAGCACACACTTTTCACTTATTGAGAGAATGCAAAGTGTTTCCTGGATGACACTCATGTCAAGTGAGACCTCCTGTGTTCACAATACAGCAGGGAAGCCACTTGGCACAGATCTTAAGTCGTCCATAGACTTAATTTGAATCTCAGCCAGTTTAGCAGGGACCAGCTGAGATTCGAACCATGTATGGGCAGGCTGACTATACTCCAATTGATCCATTGATCAAATTGGGTACAAACAGCATTAGGATGCGATTATTGCAAGCGGCTATAGCTGCTGGGAAAAAACAGTGTGTTCTCCGAGCAGCCCCTGCAGGAGACGGAAGGGAAGGAGGTGATCACCCCCTGCGGGAGACGGGTGGGAAGGAGGTGATGACCCCCTGCTGGAGACAAACGGAAAGGCAGCAATCACCCCCTGTGGGAGGCAGAAAGGGAAGGAGGTGATCATCACCTGCGGGAGATGGAAGGGAAGGAGGCGATCACCCCCTGCGGGAGGCAGAAATGGAAGGAGACGATCACCCCCCTGCGGGAGATGGAAGGGAAGAAGGCGATCACCCCCTGCAGGAGATGGACAGGATGGCGGTGATCAGAGGCCTCATTATCCTAAAGCGGAGGTTCACCCTAAAAACAAGTATTTAACATTCCATTCAGCATAAGTCCAACATTTACACTATGGTGTGTTTTTTTTTTTGCCGTACATACTGTCTTATTGTTGTTTTCTCCCCGGCTTCCGGGTTCTCGCTGCCGTGGGAGTGGGCGTTCCTATGCAGAGGTTAGATGATTGACGTCTGGTGAACAACTTCCCCCTAGCGCATAAGGCGCGTCACCAGTTTTCCGTAAGTAGCCGAACTGCGAGTCGGCTCTATACGGTGCCTGCGCCTGCCGTGTAGAGCTGACTGCGCAGGCACCGTATAGAGCCGACTCGCAGTTCGGCTACTTACGGAAAACTGGTGACGCGCCTTATGCGCCAGGGGGAAGTTTTTCAGAAAGCCCACTCCCACGGCAGCGAGAACCCGGAAGCCGGGGGGAAAACAACAATAAGACAGTATGTACGGCAAAAAAAAAAAACACACCATAGTGTAAATGTTGGACTTATGCTGAATGGAATGTTAAATACTTGTTTTTAGGGTGAACCTCCGCTTTAAGGGCCAGATGAGGAGAATCCGGGGTAGGGCTGCTGCTCCTCGCTCCAGCTACTCCTCACTCCGGGGCTGTTGCTTCCCCTTCCGGGGCCAAACAGGAAGTGGGTTCTGAGACCCTATTGGTCGGGAGTCCTAGGACTCCTGGCCAATTGGATCTCAGAACCCGCTACCTGATTGGCCGGCAGGAGATTCAGAAAGACAATAGCGAATATTAATTTGCTATTTTCCCACAACTGGGCGGGCTCGGGGCGTAGTGCTCTGCGCCCCCAAAGCCCACCCTTTTTTTTAAGTCAATTAGAGCCTCAGGCTAATCATGTGCTTCTAAAAAGAAAAAAAAACATTGGAATTTATGTATCTGGCGCCGTGCATGTAGATTATGGGTCGGACGCATGGATTAGGGGGGGGGGGGGGGCGGCGCCCCTGCTCTCCTTATTGACGGGCCGCCACTGATTATATGTAACAATGAAAAAATTGCCTTGGTTTTAAAAGTTCAGTATCATATTTACAAACACACACAAGATCATCTCCTTTGCAGCATTATATTTTTTCGATGTCACTGAGCGTTTTTTCAATGGAAGTCATGTGTGTTCTGCTTATTCAGGGCTGAGCTGTAGTGGAACATACAGTAAAAATAGCAGGAGTCAATATCATGCATGGCTGCATCTGAGTGAACATGTAAGTGGTTTGCGCTGTGTTGTATAAGCGTGCTTGTCACATGTAATCCCCTGTATTAACCAGGCAAGGTTCATTCTGTGCAGGAAAATAGTCAACTGGTGCAGGAATGTTCCCTGCGTTCTCTATCACCTCCATTCTTCTCTGTAGATCAGGGTGCACATTCCACACTGGAGGAGAAAGCAGTTTAGATGCAATGGCATAACTTCTCTGGAATGTCTGCATCTTACATACTCCACATACTCACAGCCTCAGTGAACAATCAGAGTCCGCCACAATATTCAACTATAGAATGTACTCAGGATACATAAATGGATTTGTAATAAACAGGACTTGCTGTAATGATACAGGCAGCACATTCAGTGCTCTATACTGGTCCAGCACTGAGGACATTGTTCTTTACTTGTCATACCTAGAATATATTAGTTTTGGAAACAAACCTCTTATCCTTTTTTTTCTTTCCGCTAAAGTGAGCAATGACCTGATGTCACTTCAATCTCGCCTCTCTTTCTTTTTTAACTTACGAGTTTCCATAACTACCAAGAAAATATTTAGCAGACGGTGTAGAAAATATCTATTGTTTCTAAGAATATGAATTGTAGTGAAAATATAAGTGCGAAGACTAAATTAGCTCATAAAAGGACCCTTTCGGCAGATATACTGTATGGTCTGATGTAAAATCCGAATAAGGAGCCGTATTCTAAAGTTTATTGTGTTTAAAAGCTGGAAAAATATATGTGTGTGTATAGATATATATAAATATATATCTATATATATCAGGGGTATTAAATTAAAATTCAAGGAGGTCCAATCGGTACATTTTTTTTCCAGCACAGGCCCAAATTTTAGATTTGTGTTATTACTCTGATCCTTGTATAGGTCTAGTCATTTTATAATAAAAATAAGCAATGTACAATTTCCAAAGCATTTCAATTATATTTATTCTAAATTTTTCTGTGTGCTCCTTTCATCAGGTGTCCCAATCAGCATGCATCCTTACATTAGTAGTCCCCATCTGTGTACCCCTTACATCACATGTTCTAGTCAGTGTCTCCTTACATTAGGTGTACTCATCAGACCTCCTTCTTACATCAGGTGTGCCCATCAGATGCCCCCTTTACATCAGGTGTCTCCATCAGTGTGTCCCCTTAGATCTGGTTTTTCGATCAGAGTTCCCCTTTACATTAGATTTCCCCATTAGAATCCTCTGTTACATCAGGTGCCCGCATCAGAGTTCCCCTTACATCATTTTTGGATGTCCCGCAAGCGCACTGCTCCAGTGTGAAAGCACCCGGGCTCTCACACTGGGATTGCAGATGAGGCTTTTTTCCAGGTGCTATTTTTAACACTAAAGCACACGAAAAACCCTTTCAGTGTGAAAGGGGTCTAATGGACCCCTGTACTATTGTCTGCGGTCTTTGACCATCTCCTGCACTATGTCTTCAGTCTCTAATCATCTCCTGTACTATGTCTTCAGTCTCTAATCATCTCCTGTACTATGTCTTCAGTCTCTAATCATCTCCTGTGCTATGTCTGCAGTCTCTAATCATCTCTTGTACTATGTCTGCAGTCTCTAATCATCTCCTATATCATGTCTGCAGTCTCTGATCATCTCCTGTACTATTGTCTGCGGTCTCTGACCATCTCCTGTACTATGTCTTCAGTCTCTAATCATCTCCTGTGCTATGTCTGCAGTCTCTAATCATCTCTTGTACTATTTCTGCAGTCTCTAATCATCTCCTATATCATGTCTGCAGTCTCTGATCAACTCCTGTACTATATCTGCAGTCTCTGATCATCTTCTGTACCATGTCTGCAGTCTCTGACCATCTCCTGTATCATGTCTGCAGTCTCTGACCATTTCCTGTTTTATGTCTACAGTCTCTGACCGTCTCCTGTATCATGTCTGCAGTCGCTGACCATTTCCTGTATAATGTCTACAGTCTTTGATCGTCTCCTTTATCATGTCTGTAGTATGTCTGGGGGTCTTTCTAACAGATGCTCTAACAGACGCCCCTAAATGTGTCCATCAGAGAGGCCCCCCTCCAGGTCCCAATAAAGTACTCTGCTTCCATTCCTGTATTTTGTTTATTGTTAAGAGATCATGTAAGGATCCCAGGGTAATGAAGACTTTGTGGGGGAGCATTTCTGTGGTTGAATCATTGCCATAGAAACATTTGTAAAGGGGGGGGGGGGTTAATAAAATTACCATACCCATGTAGGGGCGCCAGAAATATTTCTGCACCCAGGTGCCTGTGACCCTAGGATTGGCCCTGCCTTTACATTAGATTTCCCCATTAGAATCCTCTGTTACATCAGGTGTCCCCATCAGAGTTCTCCTTACATCAGGTGTCCCTATCTGAGATCATTCCTCTGTACATCAGGTTTTACCATTAGAATGCCCCCTTATATCAGATGTCCCTATCAGAGTTTTTCCTTACATCAGATGCCCCTATTAGAGTTCCCTCTACATCAGAGTGCCCCAATACCTTTTAATGATAGGCAGGCAAAGTACAAGAGACAGTAGGCAAGGCAAGTTGAAGTTCTGGAAGAGAGAAGTTCCACTTCTGTCCTTCTCCTCCATGCTGGGCCAGGGCACACACGTGACAACATCAGTCGAAAGATGCCAGAAGTTTTAGAACATCAGGTGTCCCCATCAGAATTCCCCTTTACATTAGGCGTCACCATCAGTTTCCCTTTATATCAGGCGTCCCCACCAGAGTGATCACTTTCATCCGGTGTCCCCATGAAATGCCCCTTACATCATGTGTCCCCATCAGAGTTCCCCCTACATCACGTGTCCCTATCAGAGTGCCCCTACAGTAGGTGTCCCTCTGAGATGCCCCCTTACATCACGTGTCCCAATAAGAGTGCCACCTTGCATCAGGCATCTGGATCAGGATCAGGGTGCCCCTTATATCATTTGTCCTTACCAGTTCTTCTATACATCAGGTGCCCCATCAGAGTTCCCCCCTACATCAGGTGTCTCCATAGGTGTGCCCCTAAATCTTTTAATGCTAGGCAGGCAAGGTAGGCTACAGGTCTGGAAGAAAGATGTTTCACTTCCATCCTCCTTCTCAATGCTGGGCCGGGGGCACGCACGTGACAACATTGGTTGTAGGATGCCTGAAGTTTGAGAACATTTTTCTATCCTGCTCCTCTAAACGTTCTCTACATTGGAGTCATTATTTAAAAAAATGAAGAACAAAATTCTACTAGTGTATGGCCAGCCAGGTGAAAGCGATTACCGCTTTATGCAGTAACAAAAAGTCAAATTCTAGAAACAATTTTTGAGCCAATGATGGAGAATCCTTACCATTATATAAACTGACCAATAAAATGTCCCGGTCATCTCACAGAATAAATTCACATGTTTTAAAATGGCATCCCACTATGTGATCACTCTTCATATTCACTGTGATGTCTAATAATTCCCAAAGTAGAAAAGTGCTCTCACAATGGAAAACATCAGAGGGGAAACATTGTGTCTGCTTTGGCTTGTGTGTGGAAATCTGAATCCAGAGCAGCTCTGATGGACACATTTGGCAGTGGTGATGGAGGAACTGAAACCTCATAGTGTTTGTGGAAAGTGACTAATAATGTAAATTACGGCATGATCTGTTACATATTGGGATTTCTGTGTTGCCTTATTATCTGCCTATTGGGCAAGGCTGGAAGTGTGACTGGGCAGAATTTAGCATGGAAGAGACATCTATATATATAAAAAAAAAAAAATCACCAAGCAGCAGAATAAATAGACAAGTAAATAAAAACTAGAACAACGTAATGATAGGTCCATCACAAGAATTGTATAAAGCAGCTAAAAGGATGTTCACAAAGTAATCAACTAATCAGATAAGAATTTACATGGAATTGCAAGTCGTAACTTATTTCTAGTTTACAATAGAGCAGAGAAAAGTCAGGCCCCGTACACACGACCGGTTTCCTCAGCAGAGTTTAGCAAGAAACTCGATGGGAGACGTATTCTGCCGAGGAAACCGGTCGTGTGTACACTTTTCGCCGAGGAAACTGTCGAGGAACTCGTCGAGCCAAAAAGAGAGCATGTTCTCTATTTCCTCGACGGGCAATGGGAAAATTTGGGTCGACAAGTTTTTTGACAGCCGAACAAGGAACTCGACAGGGAAAACGATGTGTTTCGTCCGTTAAGTTTCTTGGTCGTGTGTACGCGGCCTTAAGCCCCGTACACACGGCCGAGGTTCTCGGCAGAAACCAGCGAGAACCTCGCTGGCATCCTGATTCTGCCGAGTACCTCGGCCGTGTGTACGGATTCGGCGAGCATCCCATCGGAAAAGCCGTCGAGCCGAAATAGAGAGCAGGTTCTCTATTTGCTCGACGGCCCGTCGGGATGAATGGCTCGTTGTCCTTCCCGACGGGCTGGTCGCCGAATCTGACGGCCGGGCGAGAACCTCGACGGGCGGAACGATGTGTTCCGCCTGTCGAGGTTCTCTGCCGTGTGTTCGCGGCCTGAGAATAGAACATTTGTCAGGTGTTTATTGTTGTTTGTTCTTCGGGGAGAATCTGCCTTACTTCCTCGCCCGGGGGAAAATATGAAATAAGAAATCTCCCATAAATAAGGGGTAATCACCTTTGAAGCCTCGTACACACATACGGGATTCCCGGTGGCAAAAAGTCAGCCGGGAAACCCGAGGGGAAAACCAAGAACCTGCTCGATAACTTTTTCCCCCTACACACAACTGGGTTTCCAGATAGGAAACTGCCATGAGAGCTTTGGCCGGGTAATCCCGGCCATGTGTATGCTCCACCGCAGTGTTTCCCATAGGAAAACTGGCGGGTTAAAAACCGCCAGGAATCCCGGCGGGAAAAATGAGAGCTGGTTCTGTTTTTTTCTCCGGTATTTTTCCTGTCGGTAAAACTGCGATGGAGCATACACATGGCCGGTTTTTCCGGCCAAAAGCTCCCATGGCAGTTTTCCCGATGGGAAAACTGGTCGTGTGTACAAGGCTTTATGCCGCGTACACACGACCGTTTTTAATGTCATGGAAAAAACATTTTTCCCGATGTGATTCTTGTTAACCCTGCCTTGCATACACACAATCTTGAAAATAAAATGCTCGAGCAAAGCCAGGTGACTATAAAGGGAAAGATCCATTCGGATGGCGCCACCCTTTGGGCTGCTTTTGTGTTAGTAAAAGTTTGGTGAGAGACGATTTGCGCTTTTCAGTCTGTTACAGCGTGACGAATGTGCTATCTCCATTAGGAACGCTAGTTTTACCAGAACAAGCGTCTCATAACTTGCTTCTGAGCATGCACGTTTTTTTTCCCGTTGTTAAAGCCTACACAAGACCGTTTTTCACGCCGAAGAGAAAAATTGGATGTTCTAAATTTTTAATGCCCATTTTTGCTCTCAAGCGTACACACGATCATTTTTAATGACTAATTTAAAAAAAACTCTCATCATGAAAAACGGTCGTGTGTATGCGGCATTAGAGTTGTCATTAGGGATCTGCTTGCATTTGTTTGGAACCGGTCATTCCCGTTCCAATGAGCTACGAGCGGTTTTAAACAAACGCAAGCTCATCCCTAGAGCTTTTCACTGACAATTTTTCATTAAAACTCCCAAATTTTAAATGTTTTCTTACTTTAAAAAAAGTGTGTCCAGCAGGGTCCACTCAAATATTTCAGGGTGCAGAGCAGCAGGTTGCAAGCTGGGAGGTGGAGCAGGTCTGGATGGAGGAATTCCGCGTACAAACGAACGGAGATTCTGACATGAATACCGTGGATTTTTTTCTGACAGAATTTTGGCTCAAACTTGTGTCGCATACACGCGGTCACACAAAATTCCGACCGTCAAGAACGCGGTGACGTACAACACTCCAACCAGCCGAGAAAAATGAAGTTCAATGTTTCCGAGGATGCGTCAAATTGATTCCGAGTATGCATGTTTTTTTGGCGCGCAGAATTGCATACAGACAACGGAATTTCCAACAAGAACTTTACCCGTCGGAAAATTTGAGAACCAGCTCTCAAATTTATGCTGTCGGAAATTCCAACAGAGAAGGTCCGATGGGGCCTCCACTCGTCGGAATTTCTGACCAAAAGCTCACATCAAACTTTTCTTGTCGGAAATTCTGACCGTGTGTATGCGGCTGTAGTTCAGTCCTTGTGAAAATGGAGGGGGCAGGGCAACACATGATTTGTTTCTAGGATGCTGGAGGTCCTAACAACCAACCATGGTGGATGTGCCACTCTCTATATTGTGATACACAGACTGGCATATCGACAGCCACCTAGACAGTTTTTTTTCACAGCCCTTCCATGTCCTCGTTGCGGCGAAGGCCAGTTATAAGTGAAGGGCGTGGCCATCTGTTTGTACTGTTGGAATACTGGTGAGGGGATGTACTTGGCACCTTTGCTGCCACAGTGCCATGTGCTGGGTGTCCAATGCGACCCTATACCTTGAAGGAGGGGTGGGCTCCCTCCAGGCTTGCCTGCCCTCTGCCTATCCATTATAATGCATGTGCTTTCACTGTGGAGGCTCTCACAATTTAGAGTTAGGACTGCAGATAAAACTGGGGTGCTGTGAAGTGGCTTTGCAGCTTACGCATGTATTTGCAAATGTGTGCAAGCTAAACCCCTGTTTTTACCATATACTGTTAGACAAAATAATTAAATTTGCAGGCTGGTTGTAAGTTGAGCTGGGAATTTTCTTTGGTTTGGTTTGGCATGCGTCGCCCTTCCATGTGCTCCTTTCTTCAAAGGCCAGTTATAGCTAGGGGCAGTGGCCATTTGTTTGATTTTTCACATACAGTTTGCAGTGGGCCAAATAAAACCTTGTAGTGGGTTGGATGTGGCCAATGGGTCATAGTTTGGATGAATGAACATACTGTATGTTCCTGATAATGAAAGTTATACCTCCAGATAAAAGCCCCATTCTGGGCTAATTTTGTCCCATTCCCTTCTCTCCTTCACCCTCCAAAACCCATCCTGCTAGTGTTTGATCTTTCCTTACAGGTTAAAATAAGATATACTCACCAAAGAGAATTAATCTATGTATGTATGTATGTATATATATATATATATATATATATATAGTCTAAATAGATGCTCACCAAATACCCCTATATGGGTTGCTTGGAGGACCTCTGATTCAGCCCTGCAACAGTGCCCGCTGGTCCCCTCCGCTTTCTGCAGCTGATGTCAATAGTCTTCAGGATCCTGTAAGGGCCAAGCCGCTGAACATCTAATAGGAAATGTCCATGTCACACCAGAAGAAGGACCAATCAAAGGAGTAAACAAAACATAAGAAGGCTTGGGCCAGTGGTGTGTTTTTCAGGTAAGTAAAATATAGCATTTATTTTTACTTTTACTAAAGTGATTAGTTAGTGGAGGTGGGAGGGAGCAACTTTAGCGTAGAGAGAGGCTTAATAGTTCCAAATTATCGAAACTTCTAAAAACTTAAATGTTTTTTATTGGGCTTTTATGTGATAGACCAACACACAGTGGCTCATAATTTTAAAGTGGAAGGAAAATTATAAATGTTTTTCATTTTTTACAAATAAATATCTGAAAAGTGTGGTGTGCCTTTTTTTATGTAGCTCACCTTTCACAGCTCTAACAGATTTTCTTCGAAGATTGCTCTGTATTTGGCTCCATCCATCTTCCCATCAACTCTGACCAGCTTCCCTGTCCCTGCTGAAGAAAAGCATCCCCACAAAATTATGCTGTCACCACCAGGCCCGGACTGGGACAAAAAATAGGCCCGGGCATTTTAGACTGAGCAGCCCGGGGGGGGGGGGGGGGGGGGGGCGACGACACAGCGGGGGTTAATGATGGAATGTGAGGTGAGATAAAGAAAGATAGATTGAAAGATTAAGATAGAAAGAAAGGAAGATGGATAGATAGATAGATAGAAAGAAGGGAAGGAAGGAAGATAAAGAAAGATACAAGATATAAGGAAGGAAGGAAGGAAGGTAAAAAAAGAAAGAAAGATAGATAAAGATAGAAAGCAAGAAGGGAAGATAGATAAAGAAAGATAGAAAGGAAGAAGGGAAGGAAGATCGATAAAGAAATAAAGATAGATAAATATAGAAAGAAGGGAAGGAAGGAAGATAGATAAAGAAAGAAAGATAGATAAAGATAGAAAAAAAGAAGGCAAGGAAAGAAGATAGATAAAGAAAGATAGATAAAGATAGAAAGAAAGAAGGGAAGGAAGGAAGATAGAGAGATAGATAGAGAGAGAGATGATAGATAGATAGATAGATAGATAGATAGATAGATAGATAGATAGATAGATAGATAGATAGATAGATAGAAAGGAAGGAAGATGGATAAAGAAAGAATGAATAATATAGAAAGAAGGGAAGGAAGGAAGATAGATAGATAGATAGATAGATAGATAGATAGATAGATAGATAGATAGATAGATAGATAGATAGATAGATAGAAAGGTAGATATATAAAGAAAGAAATATAAAGATAGAAAGAAAGAAGGGAAGGAAGGAAGGAAGGAAGATAAAGAAAGAAAGATAAAGATAGAAAGAAAGAAGGGAAGGAAGGAAGATAGATACAGAAAGAAAGGTAGATAAAGAAAGGAAGGAAGGAAGATAGATAGATAGATAGATAGATAGATAGATAGATAGATAGATAGATAGATAGATAGATAGATAGATAAAGATAGAAAAGAAGGAAGGAATATAGGTAGATAGATCAAGATAGATAGATAAAAATAGATAGATAGATAGATAGATAGAAAGGAAGGAAGATAGATAAAGATAGAAAGAAAGAAGGTAGATAGATAGACAGTGGCAGTGCATCTATAGAGGGCGCCGGAGCGCCGCTCCCTCTGGCTCAGCCGCCACTTCTGGCTCAGCCGTGACAATGGGCACAGTGGCGACAATGGGCACAGTGGCATCAATGGGCACACTGGCATCAATGGACACACTGGCATCAATGGGCACAGTGGCATCAATGGGCACAGTGGCGACAATTAAAGGGCACAGTGGCATCAATTGGCACAGTGGCGACAATTAAAGGGCACAGTGGCTGCGTTTGATGGCACAGCACAGTGGCTGCGTTTGATGGCACAGTGGCTGCGTTTGATGGCATGGCACAGTGGTGACAATTGATGGCACAGTGGCTGCGTTTGTTGGCATGGCACAGTGGTGACAAGTGATGGCACTGTGGCTGTGTTTGATGGCATGGCACAGTGGTGACAATTGGTGGCACAGTGGCTGTGTTTGATGGCATGGCACAGTGGTGACAATTGATGGCACAGTGGCTGCGTTTGATGGCATGGCACAGTGGTGACAATTGATGGCACAGTGGCTGCATTTGATGGCATGGCACAGTGGCTGCGTTTGATGGCATGGCACAGTGATGACAATTGATGGCCCAGTAGCAGCATTTGATGGGCCCAGTGGCTGCATTTGATGGGCACAGTGAGGCTCAATAGCCGCCGGGGGCCGTTCACGGCCGCAATCGGCCCCGGGCCGCGAGGGCCGTTCGCGGGCTACACCCGGCCCGCGGGCCGCCGCAGCCCACCGGGCATTTGCCCGGTATGCCCTATGGCCAGTCCGGGCCTGGTCACCACCATGTTTCACGGTGGGGATGGTGAGTTCAGGGTGATATTTTTTAGGCCAAAAAGTAAAATTTTGGTCTCATCTGACCAGAGCACATTCTTCCACATGTTTGCTGTGTCCCCCACATAGCTTCTTGCAAACTGAAAATGGGACTTCTTATGGCTTTCTTTCAACAATGGCTTTCTTCTTGCCACTCTTCCATAAAGACCAGATTTGTGTAGTGCACGACTAATAGTTGTCCTGTGGACGGATTCTCCCACCTGAGCTGTGGATCTCTGCAGCTCCTCCAGAGTTACCATGGGCTGCTTCTTTGATTAATGCTCTCCTGATTGACCTAACCCTAATAAAGGAAAAGCTTACATGGATTATGCTACACAAAAAACTTGTCCTGTGGGATAAGCAATCCCTATTTGAAAGACCCCTGGCTCTCTTATCTGCATGTACCAGACACCTATGGTTGACATAGAACGGGTGGTCGGATGGATTTCTGGAATGGCGTGCTCTCACTTTTTTTTTTTTTTAGCCTCGTACACACCGTCAAGAATCTCGTCAGGAAAAAAATGTTGTTTTTCCTGACAAGATTTTTGGCAAGAATCTCTTGCCGCCCATTCCCGTCGAGGAAAAAGAAGATATGCTCTCTTTTTGGCTCGACGAGTTTCTCTACAGTTTTCTCGTCGAAAAATGTACACACGACCGGTTTTCTCGGCAGAATTAGTCTCCCATCAAGTTTCTTGATGGATTCCGCCGAGAAAACCGGTCGTGTGTACGCGGCCTCATACACACGCTCGGTATACTCGTCAAGAAAGCTCTGACAGCAGTTTTCTTGCTGGTTCTTGCCGAGTAAACCGAGCATGTGTACGAGGCTTTTGTCTTCTTTGTTTCCTTTTTCTTTACTTGCCTTCTCTATTCCCCCCTTTTTCTTGGAGGAAGGTGGCAGAAAGGGTGTAGCATAGTCAGCACTTCCAGTTGCCGACCGTGCCGTAGCCTAATGACAGCATGGCATCCCTCCATGATTGAGCCCGCCGCATGCCCGCTATGGTGAGTGGGCAGTGTAATTGTAGTGTTGGTCAGGGTCTCACGATCGTTTAGTCATCCAGCCCTTCACTTACCCCAACTAGGTTGCGGGCAAGCAGTGCTTCTACAGGCAACGGGCGGGCATCTCCTCCTTTGCATCATGGCAGCTTTCTCCCTCCTCCTCTTAGGCGTCCAATAGGAGTGCCTGTCCTTTCAGCCAATCGGGTGCTGGGCCTTAGGACCCGCTTCCTGTTTGAGGGTTAGAGTGAAAAGAGCGAATATTCATTTGCTTTTGTCACACAACTGGGTGGGTTTGGAGCGCAGTGCTCTATTTTCCACCGAGCCTCTAGCTCTAATCACGTGCTAAAAAAAAAAAAAAAATGCCCCCTTCATTGAAATTCATTCCTCCAGCACCATGCATGTAGATTAGGGGGCTGGACGCATAGATAGGAAGGGTTTGGGCGGTGCCCGTGTGCCTGTAATGGACGGGCTATCACTGGCAAATAGCCAATCAGTGGCTCCTTACCACATGATCAGAGTTTTCATTTAGGGCCCATTCACACCAGATGCAGTGGGATGCATTTTTGAAAGCAATACAACTGCATAGACAGTCTAAATTACAGGTTATCCTATAAGCATCGTTCACATCACTACAGTGAACTGTGGTGAAAAGAAAACTACTGCAAGCTGCATTGTTTTGCACTAAAATGCACCAAAACGCACCACATAACAGCCCAAAGAAGAAACAAGAAGGAAGTGACCGCATAGAAAATGCAAGCAGGCAAATGCATAGGAATAATGTAAATGCATCGTAAACGTGCGTAAAAACGCATCAAACGCATGTAAAATGTTGCGTTTTTGGTGCAAATGAGTCTAGATAGAGGCTCAGAGCCCAGTTACTTATGAAAAGTAGCTTAGGCTTTCGATCACTGGCAGGCTTGGTTGCGTTAGTGGGAAGTGCAGGGGAGGGAAGGTTTGTATCCATGTTTAGAAAAGTAGTTGTAGACATAGAAGCTCTACTCCTTCTTCGTTTTTTACCATGGCCTAACCTTTCCCTGACTAATACCCTTAGTCACTCCATCCTACATAACATGTTATGCAGCGTCACAAGGCTGCACCATTAATCACACTGGGAAGGGGAAGTATCTCTGCATTTGAAGAAAAACAAAGACGCCGTAGAGATTTTCCTGGTGACCTACAGAGAGCTGAAACAACCATATCATAGAAAGGAATGTGTGTGCAGCAAGGACAATCTACAGAATAAGATAGTCTTCTTCCACCAAGCAGGAAATCCTTGATCCTTGTCCTTAGAGGTCATGTGATACTTCCCCTTTAAAAGCAGCCTGTGACCTAGCCGGTCCCTAGGGAAACATATAGAAGAGGTATATTTCAATAACTATAAGGGCCCTTTCACACTGGTGCGTTTTTGCCGCATTTTTGCCGCGTTTTTAATTCATTTCAATGGAGAGGGGCATGGGGGGCGTTTTAATAGCGATATTTTTACCGCGAAAACGCAAAAAAAAAAGGCGGGGAAAACGCACCAGTGTGAAAGGGCCCTAAGAAATGAATCACAAAATACAACTAAATCATCACCAGCAACTACTGGGGAACGAGAAACTAATACGTCACATGCATAGCCGTATGAGGGACGCGCTCGCACAAAGTGCATTATAAATAGGAGGAGCTGGGTCAGCATCAGACAAACCTGACCCTGCCAACAACTGAAACAGACTGTTTTAAAGTGTATTGTATTTGTACTGCCTACCGTCGCCATTTTCGGCGATCTGAATACTATTTATGGAGGTCCGATCCCTCCATAAAGAGTACCTGTCACCACCTATTACTGTCATGCCGCATACACATGGCAGAGAAACTCGACGGGCGGAACACATCGTTCCGCCCGTCGAGGTTCTCTGCCGGCCGTCAGATTCGGCGACCCGCCCGTCGGGAAAGGCAACCAGCCATTCATCCCGACGGGCCGTCGAGCAAATAGAGAACCTGTTCTCTATTTGCTCGACGGGTTTCCCGACGGGCGGGGCTTGCCGAGAGCGTACACACGGCCGAGGTTCTCGGCAGAATGCGGCTCCCAGCGAGGTTCTCGCTGGTTTCTGCCGAGAACCTCGGCCGTGTGTACGCCGCCTCACAAGGTTTTAGGCTGCATTCACACCTGAGCGGCAAGTAACGCCGCATACGCGGCATTACTTGCCGCAATTCGATTCATTTTTTTTTTTTTTTTTACAAATCATCCCCATTGATGTCTATGGCCGAACGCCAATGTCGCCTGAAAAAAAGGGTCCAGGACTTTTTTTCAGGCGACAGGCGTTCGGCGTTTCAGAGATGTGAACCATCTCTATAGACATGAATGGGGATTCGCCCCTCCAGCGGCACGAGCGTCGGGCGACAGGCGATTTGTCGCTCAGGTGTGAATGCAGCCTTACATTCCTTGTGACAGCAATACATGTGATCACATTTTTATTTTATTTTTTAAACACAATTTAATAATATAAAAAGAAATACAATAAATAAGAAAAGTTGTGTTTAAAACACCACTGCACAAATACTGAGTGACATAAAATATTGCAACAATTGCCATTTTATTCTCTAGATTCTTCTGTTTGGGAGTTCTAAGTAATCTTCTAGCAAAAAATATGGATTTTAACTTGTAAACACCAAATGTCAGAAATAGGCTTAGGCATGAAAGGGATAATAATAATAATAATCACATTCCTACTTTTTTTTTTCACAATGACAGAATATCAAAGGATTTACAGATTCATTCTGTGGATGTCAAGAATTTCAGAATTACAGCTACATACAATGAAATATGCTGTATACTGCATGCCACTATTGCTATAAGTATACAGGGCTGCCGACAGAGAGGTACAGGTAGCTCTCCCATGCTGCACCTGGGCTTTGGGTTTCCACCTGTCCAGTATTCACCTGGACAGTCCGGGTTTTGAATCATGTGTCTGGGTTTAAGGCGGACTTAACCCCAGACACATGGGGAGCCACAGACTGGGCTACTATAAGGAGGCCTCAGATGGGCCACCTGAGGAAATAATGGTGAAATCCAGGTGCTTGAAAGAGGATAACCGAGGGGAGCTGTCTACCATAGATTGGTCTTGTGTCACTGGAGGGCATGACTTGGAAGGGGGGCCCATCTGTCCTTGGGCCTTGAGAGTACAGACATTAAAAGATCTTGGAGACCTTGTGCTTTAGCTGCTCCTCTGGTGTCTTGTTATAGTCAGCTGTGGGTCTCTTTAAAGGGATACTGGCTGGTGTCCTTAAGAGCTCTGTCCAGTCAATTTTCTTCTTAAAGGGACTTTGCTCTAATGGATCTACCACTACTTAACTGCTTGCCGACCAGCGCACAAGTATTTACATCGACAGCATGGCACAGACAGGCAAAAAGACGTATATATAAATATATACATCCCCGGCATTGTGGGCACAATGTCCGTGGGCATACCAGCGTACACAGCTTCCTGTAATCACAAGAGGTGATCACTGTCTTGTCACACATAGCCCATTCCCCATACAGTTAGAACACATCCCTAGGCACGCTTAACCCCCTCAGCGCCACGTAGTGTTTAACCCCTTCACTGCCAGTGTCATTTTCACAGCAATCAGTGCATTTTTATAGCACTGCTCGCTGTAAAAATTACAATGGTCCCAAAAATGGGTCAAAAGTGTCCGATGTGTCCTCCATAAAGTTGCAGTCACGATAAAATTCGCAGATCACCGCCATTACTAGTAAAAAAATGATTAATAATAATAGAAATGCCATCATTCTATCACCTATTTTGTAGACGCTATGGGCCAGATTCAGGTAGATGGGCGGTTCTTTATTTCGGAGTAACGTAAGTCATTTACGTTACTCCGCCGAAACTTTAGGAGCAAGTACTGTTAATTACATAGCACTTGCTCCTAAAGTTGCGGCGGTGTAGCGAAAATGAGCCGGCGAAATTCAAATTGGGCGGGTAGGGGGCGCGTATTATTTAAACTAGGCGCGATCCCGCGGCGAAAGTACTGCGCATGCGTCGACTGTCAGTGCGCATGCTCCAAATTCTGTCAGTGAACGTCAATGACGTCAATCCCCATTCACGGACGTTTTACGCAAACGACGCTAACATTTTTAAATTAGACGCGATGACGACGGCCATACTTAACATAGGATACTCCACCTAGGGGGCATGTTTTTCTTTACGCCGCGTATCGCTTACGGAAATGTCGGAAAGTCACTGCGTCGGGCCCGCGTACGATCGTGAATTTCCGTCTCTCGCTGATTAACATATTCTCGGCGTTAATCAGCGGGAACGCCGGCTCACAGAAACGCCGGCTCAAAGTGAGAGTTAGGCTGGAGTATCACTGATACTCCAGAGTAACTCTACCTGAATCTGGCCCTATAACTTTTGTGCAAACCAATCAATATACGCTTATTGAGATTTTTTTTACCAAAAATAGGTAGAAGAATACGTATGGTAGAGCTGCATAGGTTTCTTTAACCGTTCTTATGAATATATTATTAAACACCTGATTGGTCTACTTCCACATTCTCTGCAAATCTATAACTAAGACAAGCAGATGGTTTGTATCCTCTACAGCTGGATGTCACTAACTATTTGGATTTTCGATTCTTACCACTGTTTTTCTTTTCCTCCTCTTGTGTCTCTGCTTCTTGTACTAGTTTGTTTTTTTGTTTCCTGTTAGAATGGAAATCCTGCAGCGGACATGCTACAGACAGGACTGTTGTATAAACTTTGTAGGCAGACACTGTTCTTGAATGAGCATGCTCCGTCCTTCCATGTGATATGTTGGTGGTCAAGTGGGACATCTGCCCAGAGCACAGATCAGGGCATAGAGGGAAACTATGGAGAAAAACACCAGTTAAAATATAAATATCTATAAATAAACCCAGAGTTAAAAAAATGACTTTAAGTGATGGAAATCTTAAGGCCTGTACACACAATCTGATTTTCCGACGGGAATTGTGTGATGACAGGCTGTTGTCGGAAAATCCGACCGTTTTTATGCTCCGTCAGACAATTGTTGTCAGATTTTCTGCCAACAAATGTGTGTTGTCGGATTATCTGATTGTGTGTACACAAGTCCTTCGGCCAAAGTACAGACACGCATGCTGAGAAGCAATGCCAACCATAACACAACATTAGCAGAAGTTGCCCAAAGGGTGGCGCTAAAGAGCTGAAAAACCACATAGTTTTGTGTTTGCCGCTTGTATGCAAGACAAGTTCATGGCCAACGCCCTTCGGACAAAAGTCCTAAGATTTGTCCGCGGAAAATCCGATCGTGTGTACCGGGCTTTAGATGTCATCAGAAAGTGGCGTAGGAGGTTTCCTGAACTGATCTGCTGCGGGTGTCAGTGTAATTCTAATGCCACCTCATGTATTACTTTTGGTGCGATCCAGTGCGATTTCTGCCCCTTCAAATGAACAGGCTGTAAAATTGCATCACACAGGAATTGCACAGGAATACAGAGTGCATTCCGATGTGAATTGGCACTTAGGTCTCATGCAGACTGGTTTATTGTAAACTCTGTTTCCTCTCACAGGAGAAAATCATTGTTAAAAACAAACCTAAACCACATTTTGTCAAATGCGTTTAGGTGCGTTTGGTGTTTATTTATTTAATTGGGCAGATTCTTTTTTTATTTTTGTATTTCATAATAGATAACATATAAAAACCAACACCATCTTCACCCCCTTTATTAACAAGTACCAACTGTGTGAGGTTCTCATATATCTTCACACACTCCCCAGCCCCCTAAAATATATACCCTAGTTGGTATATTTCTTTAATCATGTAGAACCAGAGTTTATTATATTTACTATTTTTAAATGATGCTGTATTTTTATTCATTATATAAACTAAGTAAAGATTGAATTTTAACACTTATAACATTTCTTGAATTTAATACATCATGTTGTTAAAAAAAAAAACCCGGGGGACCTTTCCGTTTTGTTTTTGCATTTTTGGGGTGTGCGGCCCATGGACTCTATATATGCGTTTTCCCCTTTATATGCGTTTTTCCCCCTCCCCAAAAAAACTCCAAAAACGAACATGACAGGGGAACAGAAAAAAAAGCAGCTTTTACTTCTGCTTGGATTACTTAGGCGCTCTGAGGGGGAGTGAGAGCTGGTACCTATAAAAACAAGGTACCCGCCCCCCCCCCCCCCCCTGAAAAATATGCCAAATGTGGTAGAAGAGGGGGGAGGAGGACATAAAGGGTTAGATTCAGGTAGGAGATACGACGGCGTATCTCCAGATACACCGTCGTATCTCTGCGTCGGAGGCGTCCTATCTATGCGCCTGATTCATAGAATCAGTTACGCATAGATTTGCATTAGATCCGACTGGCGTAAGTCACTTACGCCATTGTATCTAAGTTGCATATTTACGCTGGCCGCTAGGTGGCGTTCTCGTCGATTTACGCGTTGAATATGCAAATGAGATAGATATGCCGATTCACGAACGTAGCTTATTTTTTTACGTCGTTTGCATAGGCGTAAGTCCGGCGTAAAGTTACCCCTGCTATATGAGGCGCAGCCAATGTTAAGTATGGACGTCGGGAGACAGCGTCGTATTGTACGTCGTTTACATCGTTTGTGTAAGTCGTTTCCGAATGGGGCCGGACTTAAGTTACGTTCACGTCGTTTTCATTGACTATTTGCGACGTGATTTGGAGCATGCACACCGGGCTACGATTACGGCCGGCGCATGCGCAGTTCGTTCGGTGCGTCGATTACGTCGGGTCACACTTAGTTTACATAAAACACGCCCCCTAGATTGCCAATTTGAATTACGTGAGGATACGCCGGCCCATTTACGCTACGCCGCCGCAACTTACGGAGCAAGTGCTTTGTGAATACAGCACTTGTCTGTAAAAGTTGCGGCGGCGTAAGGTAAATCAGATACGCTACGCCCGCACAAAATTACGCTCTCCATCCTGAATCTAGCCCAAAGTGGATCTTTTCCGATGAAAAAAGTCCATACCAGGCCCTTAGGTCTGGTATGGATTTGAAGGGGAATCCCCTACGCCGAAAAAACGGCATGGGCGTCCCCCCAAAATTCATACCAGACCCTTATCCGAGCACGCAGCCCGGCCGGTCAGGAAGGGGGGTGGGGATAAGCGAGCACCCCCCCTCCTGAACCGTACCAGGCCGCATGCCCTCAACATGGGGGGTGGGTGCTTTGGCGCCCTATGGCCCCCCACTTCAATGCACCTTGTCCCCATGTTGATGAGGACAAGGGCCTCTTCCCAACAACCCTAACCGTTGGTTGTCCGGGTATGCAAGCGGGGGCTTATCGGAATCCAGGGACCCCTACCCATTCACCTGGGGGGGAAAAGTGTCAAGAAAAAAAACACACTAGACAGGTTTTTAAAGTAATTTATTAGGCAGCTCCGGGGGTCTTCTTCCGACTTCTCCGCTCTCTGTTTTTTTCTGCCTTCTGCCGGGCTCCTCCGCTATCTTCTTCCAGCTCTTTTACTAGCGGTGGCCCGGTCTTCTCCCTTCTTCTGACTTCGGGGATCTTCCAACTTCGGGGGTCTTCTTCCGCTTTCCGGTTCTTTCTGCCGTCTGCCGGGCTCCTCCACTATCTTCTTCCAGCTCTTTTACTAGCGGCGGCCTGGTCTTCTGTGTAATCTTCTTCCCTCTTCTTCGATGTTGACATGACGCTTCCTCCCGCTGTAATGCCGGCTGCCCGGCCTTCTCCGTAATCTTCTTTCCTCTTCTCTTCTTCAATGTTGACAGGACGCTTCCTCCCGCTGTAATGCCGGGTGCGCGATGCATAACGATTTATATAGGCATGGGGCGTAGTCACAAGGTGATATCACCCGGTGACCCCGCCCCTTACGTCGTCACCACACAGAGCATAATGGGACTGTGATGCCATGAGAGACCTATATAAATCGTTTGCGCGTCGCGCACCCGGCATTACAGCAGGAGGAAGCGTTGTGTCAACATTGAAGAAAAGAAGAGGGAAGAAGCTTATGGAGAAGACCGGCCGCCAACTAGTAAAAGAGCTGGAAGAAGATAGCGGAGGGACCCAGCAGAAGGCAGAAAGAACAGGAGAGTGGGAGAAGAGAGCGGAGAAGTCAGAAGAAGACCCCCGAAGTCAGAAGAAGGGAGGAGACCGGGCCACCACTAGTAAAAGAGCTGGAAGAAGATAGCGGAGGAGCCCGGAAGAAGGCAGAAAAAATCAGAGAGGGGAGAAGTCGAAAGAAGACCCCCGGAGCTGCCAAAAAAATTACTTTAAAAAAGTCTAGTGTGTTTCTTTTTCTTGACGCTTTTTCCTCCCAGGTGAATGGGTAGGGGTACTCATTCACATAGGGTGGGGGGCCAGGATCTGGGGGCCCCCTTATTAAAGGGGTCTCCCGGATTCGGATAAGCCCCCTGCCCACGACAACCAACGGCTAAGGTTTTCGGGAAGAGACCCTTGTCCCCATCAACATGGGGACAGGGTGTTTTGGGGTGGGGGCCGCAGGGCACCCCCCTGCCCCAAAGTACCTACCCCCCATGTTGAGGGCATGTGGCCTGGTACGGTTCAGGAGGGGGGCACTCGCTTGTCCCCACCCCCATTCCTGACCGGCCGGGCTGCGTGCTCGGATAAGGGTCTGGTACGCAGTTTTTTCGGCGTATGGGGTTCCCCTTAAAATCCATACCAGACCTAAGGGCCAGGTATGCTCTTGGAGGGGGAACCCATGCCGTTTTTTTATTTAAAATTTGACGTGGAGTTCCCCCTCCTAGAGGCGACTTCATGGGAGCAGCCATATTAATTGCTGATTGTGATTTGTGATACAGACATTGCTTATTCTTGTGCCATCCTGATTTTCTTATATCACTGCAAATCTACAAGAGAGGGCTGGTCTGGACACACATGACTCGCTGCAATCCTTAATGTAATGAAACACCCACAAGGATTCTGGCAGCCAGAGAACATGTGAAGTGGGTTTTCTTAAGGTCATAAGATGGATCTCAGAACAATAATATGATTTAGAAATGTCTGGTATATTGATGTGAAGGCTCCATGCACACTAGCGATTTTTTAAGCTCCTAGAAGCTGTTACTAGCATTTTGTTTGGCTCCTAGAAGCTAAATAGTGGTATCCTATGTGTCCATGCACACTACTTTAGGCTATTAGCAATTTTTGAGCTTCAGCATCTAGGAGCAGAAAAATAATTGTTTTTGTAAAATTTCCTTGAGTGATTTTTTAGCAGAAATGCTCCATAAACACTGATAATAGCGTTTTTTAGCCTTTTTTCCCCTTTTACTGCAAAAAAACGCCAACAAAATGCTACTGCTTCTAAACGCTCCTAAAACTGCTTATAAAATGCTACTACAAAAAGCTATTGCCAGCGTTTTTTCCAGCATTTTCTTTAGCTCAGGCCTCGTACACACGACCGAGGAACTCGTTGTAACTGAAACATTGTTTTCCTCGACGAGTTCCTTGTCAGGCTTGTGGAGAATCTTGTCAAGCTTTTTTTGCGTACACACTGTCAAGATAAAACCTTGACGTTCTCAAACGCGGTGACGTACAACACGTACGACAGCAGGGGAAGTTTGATTCCACTGGCACAACCCTTGGGGCTGCTTTTGCTAATCTCATGTTAAGTAAAAGTCTGGTGAGAGACAAATCGCGCTTTTCAGTCTGTTACAGCGTGACGAATGTGCTATCTCCATTAAAAATGCTACTTTTATCGAAGGTGCGCTCCCATCTCATACTTTATTCTGAGCATGCGCGGGTTTCTAAGCATACACATGAACGTGTTTCTCATCGTAAACCAGCCCGGCGAGAAACACGACGAGGAAATTGAGACTCCCGATGAGGAAAAAGAGAACTTGTGCTCTTTTTTCTCGTCGAGTTCAACGACAGTTTTCTCGACGAAAAACATACACACGACCGTTTACCTCGGCACCAAGTTTCAAGATGGATGCTGTCGAGGAAAACGGCCGTGTGTATGAGGCCTCAGTGTTCATGGAGCCTTAGGCTCCATTCACACCTGAGCGTTTTGTCACCTGAAGCGCGACGCTATAATACACTAGAGGGGAAAAAATACATTATCCTCTATAGAGATGGTTCACATCTCCACTAGAAAACGCGTGACGTCGAACGTCTGAAGCTCAAACAAGTTCCGGACCCTTTTTTTTTTTTGCGCAAATCGGGCCGTTTGGGCGTACTTGAGCGTTTGTATCTCCCATAGAAAGTAATGGAAAACGCTTGATTCAAGGGTCTAGCGCGACAACGAGCATTTCTATGGGCCTTTTGTCGCTTTAGTCAATAGAACATTTCACCCAGGCGGAAGACAAAAAGAATCTACAAACATAGCAACAAGTGATGAAAGAGATGATCATTTTTCCTATTGGCTAAAATAAAAAACGTCGAAGTTCAAAAACGTCCGACGACGCTGTATGCAAACGCTCGAATACATGTAAATACGTGCGACAAAACGCCGGAAAAAACGACCAAAAACGCTACGCTCAGGTGTGAATGCAGCCGAAAAGATAAGTTCACTTAAATAAGAGTAATAAACTTTAGTAGAATAAATACGCTTGTGTAAAGCCTAGTGGACATGAACCGAATGTCGGGAGGCACTGACATTCGGCCCGTGTCTACTGCAGACGGTCTGACAGATGCACGCCGTTTGGTCAGCTTCTGTCGAAGGGGGCAGGCCCGAAAAAGCTCTGCTAATCCAATGGCTGAGTGCACTGTAATAGCACAGCAGAGGAGATCACTGTACTAACCTTGGATTGTTAGTACAGCGGCTCCAAAATGAACTGTCAGTTTTTTCTTCTTCAGCCCACAGGCTGTTATATTCTGTTTCCATCCTGTTTCAGTCACAGCATGCAAAGCAAAGAGGGATTTTTCACAGCTCTACTAAGAAATAACAAGCAGAACTTTTGGCAGCTCTTCCCCAGAATGGAGGATGGGAGGAATTTCTGCAGATATGTGTACTTCCTGCTTCTCCTGACGTCTTCTCTATTTAAACCACAACACAGCTCAGTCATGACAGTGGTTTGACAGTTGGGGGCTGAGCTCCTGACATACACATAACCTGTGCATGATGCTTCTAATGTCATTTATACCAACATAACAGTACCGGAATGAGGAAAGTGGACTAGAATCAACATTATTGTAGATACAAGGAAAGGGGAAATTGCCCTCTATTTAAAGTACAGTATATCTAAGGCAATTTTCTTTTTGATGAATAGGGATGGAATAAAACTGATCTGAGTTTATTTATTTTCCATTTCAGTCTCATTAGGGAGATTCCGATCCTTTCATTCAGCACTTCATTTAAATTTGACACCGATCTCCGCCCCCGTGCGTCAAAACGTCGCAGGGAACGGAGTTCGGCGGCACACGGGCACTGTGTGAATCGAGCGAGGACATAGCTCGATCACACAGCGGGGAGGCATCGCAGGATCCAGGGACAAGGTAAGTAATTCCCTGCCTGTGTACACTGAGAGCGATCCCGAGTCGGGCTCGGGGGTTACTATTTTGGTCCTGAAATTCCACCCCGAGCCCGACTCGGGAATACCGTTCAGGGGTTTAACCACTTAAGGACCGCCTACTGCACATTTACGTCGGCAGAATGGCACAGCTGGGAACATCAACGTGTATATATACGTTGATTTTAGTACCCAGCCGTGGGTCACGGGCGTGCGCCCGCAGCGCGCTCCCGTGACCCGGTCCGAAGCTCCGGGACCGTGGGATTCGCAGACCCGATCGCCGCTGCAGTGCGGCGATCCATCCCTGGAGCTGAAGAACGGGGAGAGCCGTGTGTAAACACGGCTTCCCCGTGCTTCTCTGTGGCCGCAGCATCGATCGCGTCATCCCTGTAATAGGGGGATGCGATCGATGACGTCACACCTACAGCCACACCCCCCTACAGTTGTAAACACACAGACAGGGAACACTGAAAGTCACAGCGCCACCTGTGGTTAACTTCCAAACTGCAACTGTCATTTCCACAGTAAACAATGCAATTTAAATGCATTTTTTGCTGTGAAAATGACAATTGTCCCAAAATGTGTCAAAATTGTCCGAAGTGTCCGCCATAATGTCGCAGTCACGAAAAAAAAACGCTGATCGCCGCTATTAGTAGTAAAAAATTTTTTTATATAAAAATGCAATAAAACTATCCCTTATTTTGTAAACGCTATAAATTTTGCGAAAACCAACCGATAAACGCTCATTGTGATTTTTTTTACCAAAAATACGTAGAAGAATACGTATCGGCCTAAACTGAGGAAAAATAATGTTTTTTATATATTTTTGGGGGATATTTATTATAGCAAAAAGTAAAAAATATTGCATTTTTTTTTAAATTGTCGCTCTATTTTTGTTTATAGCGCAAAAAATAAAAACCGCAGAGGTGATCAAATATCACCAAAAGAAAGCTCTATTTGTGGGGAAAAAAGGACGCCAATTTTGTTTGGGAGCCACGTCGCACGACCGCGCAATTGTCAGTTAAAACGACGCAGTGCCGAATTGCAAAAAGGGGCAAGGTCCTTTACCTGCATTTTGGTCCGGGTCTTAAGTGGTTAATGACACTCAAACCTAAAATGCATGGTGTTAGTGTACATTTTTTGGGCTCATACAACAGCGTTTGTCTTTAATAAATCAACTCCATTATGTGCAGTGACTTGCATCCCTCCCGCCCCCACACTGGATAAACTCAGGTCACTGCAAGGGTACGTAGAAAGCATATGTTTTCTATATGCCTCATTCACACTGTGACTCTGGTGTATTGTGCGCCGTGCGGTACTCTACACTATCCACAAGTGGGTCGGTTCTACAATATATTTCACTATAGGATTTCACCAAGAACTCTGCCTATCTTTGGATAGTAATATGAAGGAGAGGTGTTTTTCATGTGATACAGCTATCTAGTTCATATGGACTATGCCCCCTACTGGAGTATGTTTACCATACAAGATTCCATCTATACAATGTTGTTGCCATTTTTGGTCGGTGATACTTATTACACAATGTGTAGCAGCTGCTATGGTTGGGTTTTTTAGTAATTGGCCAATTATGGTTTTACAATTTAGACTGTAGGTTTTCATATGTTCTAGGTTTTTCAATAAAGCATTATTTTAACGTTTTGAGATGGGAATGAGGGACACCTATCAGCAAAAGTATGCAGGCATAGGACACACCCCTTGCCACTCCCCTTAAAGGAGAATTGTACAAAAAAACAAGATTGGTTAAAACCACAAGTGCTTTTTTTACCGCTACTTTTCCTTTATATTGGCTTTTGGCATTTCCAAATGCAATTTAGAAATCAGATGAAAGGTTTAGCGCTGGAAAACACTTTTTATTTGATAAAAAGTGCATTTTATATACAACGTTATAGATCAGACCAACATGAGGGACAGATGAGGAGTAATGAGGGA
>CM056053.1:87019749-87057249 GCA_029574335.1 Rana kukunoris
CCCTTTTCTTATGCTGCTGCTGGGAAGAAGCTAGATGCATTGCTTGAAAGCAGAAATGAAAGACCTGGAGGAGGACCGGAGCTCTCCTGCAGCTGCAGGAGAGGTGCGAGGGCCACATGAAATGGCCTGGAGGGCCGGATTCAGCCCGCGGGCCTTGTGTTTGACACCTCTGATGTACACGGACGTTTTTACAACCTCCTCCGAATGATTTAACTTAACAGATAGTAATCAGGTTTAAAACTTTCGTTTTGCTGCATTTACATGCTGCGTTTAGCTGCGTTTGCATTTAAAAAATCAATAAAATATAATATATATATATAAAAAAAAATCAAAATAGCCAAAAATGAAAACGCCTGTAAACGAAACTTGGCTAAATGTGAGTTACCGTGTTTAGAAGCATTTGGCGATTTGAAATGCCTCTAAACGCAGCTTCTGAACCCATTTTTTGCGTTCCCAAACTCACCTGCCTAGAAGTGACTATAAACGACCCTGTGTACATGTACTGATAAGGTAACATATAGGAGACTTCAGGGGCAGCTAAAAAAAATGTCCAACTTCTCCTAAACATCCGTTTACCAGCAGCAGTGTACATGAGGAATGTTTACTTATTGAATATTGCAAGGCTTTGCTTAATCTGATCACTAGGGATGAGCTCTGCGTTCGAGTCGAACATCGTCTGTTCGTACGTTCGGCGAAATTCAAACAAAACAGGTCGTTCGCGCCAAATTCGAGTGACGTGTCACGGCCTATAATTCATTGCACAGCGAGCAAAAAATGGAGAGCCATAATTGGCCAAACCTAGGGTGGATTTGGCCATTTATGGCTCAGGGGGTTTAGTACATGCCCCACACTATAAAAGGCTGCCTGCAAGGCGGCCTTGTGTAGTGTGCTGCAGCGTTGTTAAAGAGATCAGTCCTATAGAGCGAGATAGAGCGAGATAGAGAGAGAGAGAGAGTCTTTATTACTAGATAGATAGAGCAGGCAGGCAGGGTAGTCAGTTAAATTTACAGGGGTAGATTCACATAGATCAGCGGATCTTTTGATCCGCGTGATCTATCTTTTTTACGATCCGCCTGCGCCAGTTTTTAACGGCACTGTAAATACTGCACCACCACACTGCAATTGTGCACAGTGCGGGAAAAATGTGGCTTAGCCCCTGTAAATTTTAAAGGGCTAAATCAGGCAGTGAGGAGGGAACATATTACCTCTTCACCACCTGCCAAATGCTTCTGAAAAGTGATCCACAATGAATCACTTTTCAGAGGGCTGGTAAGGGGCAAAAAGAGCACAAGTGAACAAGGCTTTAATGTCCCCTCTTTCATCACTGACAGATCTGTGCCCCCCATCACCACTGCCATACTCTCCACTGCTTCTGTATGTCTGTCGATCTATCTATATATATATATATATATATATATATATATATATATACACTGTATATAGATATTTATAACTATATATATATATATACACACACGGTTGCAAGAAAAAGTATGTGAACCCTTTGAAATGATATGGATTTCTGCACAAATTGGTCATAAATTGTGATCTGATCTTCATTTAAGTCACAACAATAGACAATCACAGTCTGCTTAACCTCCCTGGCGTTATGATTCTGTCTGGAATTTTGTACCAAAAGCGTTGCAATTGTTTTGCAAGGAAATGTGGTGTTATGTATTATAGGCCTGCAATTCTTAGTAAGTACTTACTTAAACCTGACCAAACAAGAACTCAGTAGACATCTAGTAGACATCTAGTAGACATCCCAGATGTGATAAAAGATGAAACACAAAATCATGAATTATAATTCGAGATTTTCCTAGCTTGTGACGGAAAATATTGGTTATATGAAGACAGGAGGCGAGTATCTTGCATTAATCTTTCTTTATTAATGCCCTTTATTAATGCCCATAGCAGAATCTTAAATAACTTTTTTTTTAAAAGAAGAATAAACATAAGAACAACTGTGTGGGACTACAAATCCCAGCAGCCCTCAGTGTAACGGCCCCTCCTCCCTACGGACCCTATAAGAAGGCTGAGTACTTCCTTGCACTTCCTCTTTCTGACTGCGATGCCAGTGTGAACAAAACAGTCCAATATCAGAAGTCGGTATTCCCGTAGTAGACCGATGAGTTCTCTCAATGGATCCATAGGTACGGGACGTCATCTCTTGCTGGGGAAACTTCAGCCAGGATCCAACCAAAAACAACATTCCAACGTGGAGTCAACACGAATCTGGGAAGTCCGAATGGTATACCCTCGGATCGTTTCAGTAACCTAAAACGAGAGCAAGACGACCATAACAGGGAGGGTAGGGTGGGAAGATACTCGCCTCCTGTCTTCATATAACCAATATTTTCCGTCACAAGCTAGGAAAATCTCGAATTATATTTCAGACAGGAGGCTCATATCTTGCATGTTTAAAGCTAAGCGTACTTATTCTATACACCAGGGCAAAATATCAGAGTATGTATACATATACCGAGTGTAAGTAAATTACAACAGCTTGTACGATAACTAGGTCGTAAGAACTGACAAGGATACATGGGATTCAGGCCTGAAGTAAAATTCCCGAAAGGTAGATTCCGACGACCAGTCGGCCGCCAATAAGAGGTCCGATAAGGAACCCCCCGTGGAAATCACCTTAGTGGCCATCGCCCCCCTGGTCGAGTGAGCGCCAAACAAAGTTAAATCTATGCCTGATAATTCCATTACTAGACGAACCCACCTGGCCAGAGTGGCCGAAGTCACCGGGAGGTGAGGTCGCACATAAGAGACCAACAATTGTGATAGGTTAGGAGAGCGAAGAGTCGCCGTACGCGATTCGTAGGCTTGAAGGCAACGTACCACGCAAAGTTGCGGGTGAGAAGGAAAGAACGGGTAAAAAACCGAATGAAGTTGAGTCTTGGTTCTGCGCACTACCGAGAATCTAACCCCTTCCGGCGAAAACTGACGGCGCGAAACGTCTAGGGCTCTGACGTCCGAAACTCTTTTTATAGACACTAGGCAAAGTAACATGGTGAGCTTGAGGGAAAGATCTCGCAGGGAAAGCAGGTGATTGTCTTCCCAGGTGTAGAATAGCTGAAGTACTTTGGTCACATCCCAAGTGGATTGGTAGCGAGGTTTAGGAGGACGGGTAAGCCTAGCCCCGCGGAGGAGACGACACACCAAGGGGTGTCTCCCGACAGGGAGGGACTCTACGGGAAGGTGGTATGCCGATATAGCGGATCTGTACACATTAAGTGAATTGTATGCCTTTCCCGAGTGAAAAGCTTCAGCCAGGTAGTTGACAATCGTGTTCACAGGAGCTCGAGTGGGATCAACTTGTCGTTGATCACACCAACGAACCCATAATCCCCAGGCAGATCGGTATGCCGATCTAGTCCCAGGGGCCCAGGCCAGGGCGAGAAGGTCTCTAGCTGAAGATGAAAGTCCATCACTGGAGTCTGACGTCCCGAGACCAACCATGCCAGCAGAGGCAATCTGCCTTCCAGTAATAGCGGGTGAGCATCCCCGACAGGATTGGTCAACAGGTGGGTCGAGTGAGGGAGGAGTCTGGGATAATCGATCGACATACCCAGAATCATGGGAAACCATGGTTGAGCTGGCCACCACGGAGTGATAAGGGCTACCGTGGCCGCCTGATTGGCTACGTGAAGGAGCATTCTGGTTATCATGGTGAAAGGAGGGAACGCATAGTGTAACCCTGCGGGCCATGTCTGAAGGAGTGCGTCCGTCGCAATCGCTTCTGGATCCGGCCTCCAGCTGTAAAAGCGGGGTAGTTGGCGATTGAGCCTCGATGCGAACAGGTCCGTGTGAAAGGGACCCCACAAGGTGTGGATTGCTAGAAACACCGATCTGTCCAGCATCCAGTCGCTCGTATCGGTCAGGTAACGGGAGTTCCAGTCTGCCACGTCGTTGGAAGTTCCCGGAATATATTCCGCTAGAGGGGTGATGTCGCGTGAAAGGCAGAAATTCCAGAATTCTGATGCCAAATTGGCCAGAACTTTGGATCTCGATCCCCCCAGGCGATTGACATACTGGACTGCCGCCACATTGTCCATGCGTATAAGAACGCAACATCTGGATCTCTGTGACAGAAAACTCTTGACGGCGAAAAATGCTGCCAGGAGTTCTAACGCGTTGATATGAAGGGTAGCTTCCTCCGCTGACCATGTCCCCCCAGTGGAGACAGGGCCACAGCGAGCTCCCCATCCTAGACGGCTCGCGTCTGATTCCAGAATGATGTCTGATCGGGGCGTGAAAATGGCCTTGCCGTTCCATTCTACCGCGTATCGGAGCCACCAACGTGATTCCGCCTCCGAATCCGGACAAAGGGAGATTTTGTCCGAGTAGCGGAGGCCCTGTCTCAGGTGAAGAGTTTTCAGCCGTTGGAGAGCCCGATAGTGTAGAGGAGCCGGGAAAATTGCTTGAATGGAAGCGGATAAAAGGCCGACCATGCGAGCAAGAGTCCTCAGAGAAATGAGGCGTTTCCGGAGAATCGTATTGATTTCTTTCCGGATCAGGGCCAGCTTGGCACTGGGCAAACGCAATACCGCGTGTGTGGTGTCCACCGAGAACCCTAAAAATTCCACCACCTGGGACGGTTGGAGAACTGATTTGTCGAGGTTGATGAGGAAACCCAATTTTTCCAAAAGTGATACTGTCCAGTGTTTGTGTAATTCGGCTTGCGTCTTTGAATGAGCCATGATAAGTATGTCGTCGAGATTGATGATAAGCCGAACGCCCCTGCGGCGGAGGGTGGCTATCACCGGTTTCATCACCTTGGTGAAGCACCAAGGGGCTGAAGACAGTCCGAAGGGCAGACAAGTAAACTGCCACATGTGGTCTCTCCATTGAAATCTCAGGAATTGTTGGGATGACCGGTGTATAGGTATCGTCAGATACGCATCTTTGAGGTCTATTTTTACTAGCCAGTCCCCTTGAATTAAAAGGTCCCTCAACATGTGAATCCCTTCCATTTTGAAGTGACGATACGACACAAATTGGTTCAAATCCCTGAGATTTATCACAGGTCTGTATCCCCCATCCTTTTTTCGTACCAGAAAGAGATTGCTCACGAACCCGGGAGACCTGGGGTCCACCTCTATCACCGCCCGTTTTGCGATGAGGTCCTGGAGTTCTCTGTCTATGAGATACACATTGTCTTCTGAAAAATGTATGGGATTTAGGGGCACCAACCTGTTTGGTTGTGATGTTAGTTCTATGCAATAACCGTTGACTACGGCCAGAACCCATGGGTCTGCCGTAATCATGGACCAGGCGTGGATAAAATGTCTCAACCTGCCCCCCACCGGTATGACAGAATGGCATTTTTCCAGTAAACTCACCGGATGGACGGGATCGTGGGAATCCTCTGCCGCCGCGTCCTCTCCATGGACGTCCTCTGGGAGGGAAGAATGGAGCTGGTTGAACCATTGGGGTGGAGTACAGTTGCTGCGCGGGAGCGTAAAATTGAGCTGGTGTTCTGGGGGAGGCCCTGTAATAATTTCCTCGGCCGGCAGATCGGCCTCTACCTCTGCCAGCCCTATTAAAAACTCTAGCTCCAGAGTTTGACTTTTTGAGGGAAAATTGAGCCTTGTCCAGACTGTTAAAAAGTCCAACGAAGCGGGGGGCGTGGCTTGGACTCCACCGAGATGGCGGTGTGAATCCTGAGCTCCGGCTAACGGCGGACTATCACAGCGGCTCACGGCATACAGAGGCAATATTTCCAGCCCCGATCGCAGCCTAATTGCGGCGGAACACTCGCTCGACATACAGGGAGCATGACGAGGAAGCGGCAGGCCGAGCATCGGCCGAAAAAGCTCACAGACTTTTTCGCCTCATCACCGCTACCTCGTGGGCAAGATGGCGCCGGCGCCTCCTCCGCATCTGGATCCTGTCACGGACGCTTTCAGGCCATCGCTTTGCCAGACCATCCAATATCCCGGGCTGTGGGGGAATGTCACAGACGCCTTCCCCGCTCAGCAGAAGCCCTGCTAAGTCCCGTTTCAGGGCAGATGACACGGACACCCAGCAGTGTGAGGTAAGGTCTAACCCTGACTCACAGGAAGACACGAGGGAGCTCCCTGATTCCATAGTCTCATTCCCCACACAGCACCAACCAGTCCTGGACACTACTCTAAAGGATATGCTCATCTCATTGAGGAGCACTATCCACAGTGACATGATGTCCTGCATGAGGAAGTTTAGTACAGAATTGTCAGAAGTGGGTGACAGAGTGAGCCACATTGAGAACAAAATGGGGGAGTATGCTACAACCATTAATGACCTAGTAGACGCCCATGATACGGTTGAAGAGGAGCAAATGTGGGTGAAAGCCAAACTGGCAGATTTAGAGGACAGGTCACGCAGGAACAACGTGAAGGTCAGGGGTATCCCGGAAACTGTGGCCCCCTCTAATCTGCGCTCATACGCTATGACCATGCTTGCTGCTCTCATGCCTGATGTCCCTGCCATCGAGCTATCGATCGATAGGATACATCGCTTGCCCAAACCCTCCTTCATCCCAGAGAATGTTCCTAGAGATGTCCTCTTCAGAATGCACTTCTACCAGTCTAAAGAAAGATTGATGTCTATAACTCGCAAAGGGGAACATAGTGGCACCGACTATGCGTCTCTACAATTCTACGCCGATCTGTCGCAGTTCACCCTACAGCTCCGGAAAAATCTGAACACTGTCACCAAAGCCTTGAGGAACCATGGCATCACCTACAAATGGGGGTTCCCAACAAAACTCATGGTGACCAGAGATGGAACCACGCATGTGATCACCTCTCCATCCAAGGGCTTCAAGCTGCTCCAGAAATGGAAGATTCTACCTGGAGACGAGTCTCCCTCCGCCAGCTTTGATACACCTGGCCGGGTGTCCCCCACTTGGAAGCAAGTCTCTAAGGCTCACTGATCTGACTGAACTTTATGGCCTTTTTCGTTGCCCTGTGTATTTGCTCTGCGGCCCTAATCTGGGCCCCGCCATCGGAGCTTTCCCACATCCTAGCTCCCCTGCATTTGAGCAGTATTTTCTGCACTTGGGTCATCCCGACCCTCCTTTTACAGTTTGACTGTTATTTTTTTTGGTTTATTTTATGTTTGTTCTCCTCTCTTAACCAGTTTTGTTTACAGGAACCGTATCTCTCCAAATCTAGGAACTGTATCTCCTTGAATCACATACCTGTCAAGAAGTTAGGCGGTACCCTTGGAGTCTGGATCATTAACTCTCGATGGGCATTTCGTGTTCTTGATGTATCTTTGCAAAGGTTGGGCCGTGAGTACATGAGGCCCATGTTGATAGCACTTTGTCACCTAGACTGTAATGCCGGTTAATATCTTGTCAATCAATGCAAATGGCCTGAATCACCCTGCGAAGAGGGCATCGCTCTGGGGGGAAGCTGATTCCCTGCGGTGTGATATTCTCTGTGTCCAGGAGACCCACTTTCATAGTGGTGCCCCACCCAAATGCTCTCATAGATCATTCCAGCACTATTTTTTTTCCAACATGGAAGCAAAAAAGAGGGGTGTAATGATCGCTGTGAGGGACACAGTCTCCTTCTCTTTGATAGAGGAACATACTGACCCCTTGGGTCGCTATATAGTCTTGGTGTGCGATATCAATGGTGTTAGATATACCTTGGTTAATGTATACGTCCCGAACAAAAGACAGATCCACTTTCTGAACGGCCTTATGCGCAAAATCAAAAAGATCCTGCAGGGCTCACTTATTGTGTGTGGAGATTTCAATGTAGTGCCTGATCCTCTATTGGATTCTACCACGAGTCACTCTGGCAGGATCCCTGCCCTGGCTACCTTTCTTAGGTCCAATGATTTATATGATGCCTGGCGCTGTACACATGCTAGTGAAAGAGATTATTCTTTTTTTTCGCACAGGCACTGTTCATATTCTAGGATAGATCTATTTCTATTGGACAAATGGCTACTTACTAAGGTGGCCCACTCCAATATTAATACAATCACGTGGTCAGACCACGCCTCCGTCCTCCTAACCCTGAGCGACACATACCCTGACACAGCTGCATTTGTTTGGCGTGCCAGTTCTTCTCTCATCCAAAACGCAGCTACTAAAGACACAATAGGAGAACGACTGACAGAGTATTTTCAGACCAATTCCCCCTCCACAGATAACCCTTTCACACTTTGGAACGCCCACAAGGCGTACATCAGAGGAGAGTTTATCCAGTTGGGTGCTAGGGCCAAGAAGCAGAGGCAATTGGCTATTGCCACTCTTCTCAGGGACATAGAGTCCCTGGAATCTTTGAACAAAACCAACCCCAACCCATCCACTAGTGCTAAGCTTTCGGTTTTAAGGCACAACCTCAGACTCTTACTTCTCCAAAACTTTGAGAAAAAAGATAGATGGGCAAGAATGTCCTTCTATTCGACGAACAACAAAGCTGGTAGGGCGCTGGCCCGTTACATACGGGGTCAGCGCTTCAAAACTAAGATTGCCCGGTTGATACATCCTTTGAGTAAAAAAATTGTGTATGATCCTCAAAACATAGCTGATGCGTTTAGCGACTACTATAGCTCCCTGTACAACTTAGAGCGGGATCCCACGGCCCACCAACCGTCCGTAGCTGAAATAAAAGATTTCCTATCCAAGATCCACCTACCTAGTCTAACCTCAGAACAATTAAATAACTTGAATTCCCCCTTTACAATGACTGAACTACTGCAAGCTATTAACACCCTCCCTCCTAACAAATCCCCTGGCCCCGATGGACTCATAGGGGACTATTATAAGACTTTTCAAATGACTCTAGGCCCCTATTTATTGAGAGTGTTCGAGTCAGCTGCTACCTCCGAGTCATTTCCCTCTGAAATGCTTGAGGCCTTGATAGTAACACTGCCCAAACCTGGGAAGTCGCCCGATGCCCCTCAAAATTTTCGCCCTATTTCATTGCTAAACAATGATCTCAAAATTTATGCCAAAATGATAGCCTTGCGTCTAGTGGATGTTTTGCCCACCTTGATTGACCCAGACCAATCCGGTTTCACGAAGGGCAGGCAGGCATCGGACGCCACGAGGCGTTTGCTCAATATCATTCATATTGCACGGTCGACCCGAGCGCCTTCTCTGCTCCTCGCTTTGGATGCGGAGAAGGCGTTCGATAGGGTGCACTGGACGTACCTGAAGTGCACTCTGGAAGCATATGGATTTGACAAACACTTACTATCGGCGATTTTAGCATTATATACGGCCCCGTCGGCTAAAGTGTATACATCGGGAATGCTATCCAAACCTTTTAAAATCACGAACGGCACAAGGCAGGGGTGCCCGCTATCCCCCCTCATTTTTAACTTGCTGATGGAGCCGCTTGCAGCCTCCGTCAGACAGTCTCCCGACGTACACGGTTTTACAATAAGGGGTAAAAAACATGTCATCAGTTTATTCGCGGACGACGTTATATTAATGCTTACGAATCCGGTGACTTCCTTGGAAAGGGTCTCTTGTTTGCTTCAAGATTATGGTAAAATATCGTACTATAAGGTGAACGATACCAAATCCTTCATCTTGGATCTGGGTGTACACCAAGATGATAAACTACATATCCAACAGGTTTACCCTTATATATGGAATGATCAAGCAATCGAATACTTGGGGATCCATCTTACCCCCTACCCAGAGCAGCTGTTCAACGCCAATTATTTACCACTGATAGATAAGGTTAAGGAAGGAACAAAAGCACTGAGTAAATACATTCTATCGTGGTCCGGTAGACTGGCTGCATTCAAAATGCAAATGTTACCGCAAGTACTGTATGTGTTTAGAACGGTCCCTATTCCTGTACCCCAAAAACTTTTTAGGGAGCTTCAGGGTATACTCTCAAGATATCTCTGGGCAGGCAAGAGGGCGCGTAGCGCCTTCAACAAACTTCGCAAAACTAGGATGGCTGGTGGCATGGGAGTGCCTTCCTTTGCTGATTACCATCTAGCGGCTATTTTAACGCAGGCTAAAGGCTGGTTTCCTGATCAGTCGACCCCAATTTGGGGTCCTCTAGAACAATCCCAAGTCCCTGGCAGAGACCTGAGGGCGCTTTTGCTAGCAAGCCCCTTCCTCCAAACCTCGCAACTGATATGCGCCTCCACAATACTGGCAACTCTAGAGGCCTGGAGGAATTTCACCTCAGCGGAGCTACTTTCTACTCCCACTGTTAGCTTAGACTCACCCATCTCCTCCTTAGCCCTGATAATCCCCGATCTAAATTTACAAAAATGGCTACTGGGAGGGGTGAATTGGATCTCGGATATACTTAAGGGAGGGTCCCTGAAACCTTTTCACCAATTACAATCTGAATTTGGTCTTCCAGACTCAGAACAATTCAATTTTCTTAGAATACAATCATTTTTTAATAAGGAACCCTATAAACCCTATAAGATATTCTGGAAAGTAAAAGATTTTTTTACCTCGCAGAGAAGCAGGAGGCAAGGTATAACGTTAATTTACAACCTACTCAACAACAAATCTATCTTCGCTAAAAATAATGCTTTATTGACCTGGGAAAAGGACCTTGATAGGTATTACTTGGACGAGCAGTGGCTTAAAGCTTTACAATATACCCACACGGCCACAAAAAGTGCCAATCTGTGGGAACTCTACCATAAGGTTACTCAAAGGTGGTACCTCACGCCATCTAGACTTGCTAAGTTTGGACATGGAGCATCTCCGCTCTGTTGGAGACAATGCTCACAAGCAGGCACACTGTTTCACATCCTATGGGAATGCGGGAGGCTGGCTAAGTTCTGGTCCAGCATTTTCATAATAGTGCGTCAGATAACGGGAATCTCCATACATCCCTCACCCTCTCTAGCTATTTTACATCTGGGTATAGAAGAAATTCCCTCCCCTTTCAGGAAATGCATCATCCATCTTTTCTTGGCGGCCAAATTAGTCATACTTCGACTGTGGAGATCCGATGTTGACCCCAAAGCTGAAGATGTAGTCAGAACTCTTTCGATACACTTCACATATGAGCGTATGCTAGCTTACTCAGAAGGTAGACACGTCACTTTTATTTCTCATTGGCAGGCCTGGGTGGACTGGTATGATAACAACAAGACCTTGTATTGAAATATCTCAGTTATCTTTTTTGATATACGGCGAGGTGCTGGTTCCTTCCTTTTCCTTTATTATTTTAGTTTTTATTCTCTTATGTTTATCTATTTTCTTTTATCTTGCTGATAATGTTTTAAGTTTGACTTTGGAGTTTAGCCTTCTTACAAACATGGTATGCGCATCCCCTTATAGAGCACACTAGCACAGCCTTTGGTGTATCTTTGGTTCTGGTGCATCTGGGGCAGTGTATGCTCAGCTACACGGGTCACAGTGAGTTCCCATTGGGGTGACCTATAGAAGGAAAGGGATATGCTGTTCTTTGCGTGCTGCATTGTAAATTTATGGTTTTCATGCTGCAAGTTGATATGTCAATGTGAAATGAAAATGTGCTCTTTGCTGCTCTTGTGGATACTCAATTGTACTAGCAGACCAATGTTTGTAATATGTTTTCTGTATGTGTTTATATCTTCTAAAACAATAAAAATTATTGATATAAAAAGTCCAACGAAGCGATTTATATTTTTGACCAAATCGTCTCCGAATAGCAGACCCTCGGCTGAGGGACCCGGTTCTGATTCAGCTAAGTGCGACAACTGGGGGTCAAGCCTCATCAATATAGACCTGCGCCGTTCAATGGCGCAGGTTGTGTTAGCTGATCCTAGCAGGCATATGGCCCGTTGTGCCCAGCCACGTAATTGGACCAAGTCAATAGGTTCCTCTGAGGTGACTGCCTGTTCGGACAGGTTGAGAATTTTTGTTAGTGGGCCCAAGAGGTCCAGGACGTGGTCCTGGATCGTTTTGAACGAACGTTCAATCCCCTTTTTTGAAAATTTTCCTGCCTTGGTCAGGTACTTTAATAAGACCGGATCGATCTCGGGTGTGGCTGCCACTTTGTTGGGGATGGACGGCCTGGGGCATTCTGCACGCAATTTGTTTCTATTGGATTTATCCAGAATCCGCCTTACCCAGTGCTCCACGTATTGGGATACCTGGGGAAGAGGGGCCCAATCCCCAGAGCGGGGGTGAATAATCAACTCCGGATTAAAGAAGGGCTCTCCTAGAGAGTCTAATATCGCCTCTGATGGGGCATCCGGATTGGCTTCCATGTTTGTAGCCATTTGCCCAGCCTCCTCTGTGTCTGAATCAGAATCTCTTGCTGAAGTGTGTAAGGACTCGCCCGAGTCGTCATCCGAATCCTCAATAAATGAGTCGGGTTTTTCCCGGAGGGATGACATTAGCTTCTTAGATGGGTACTCCTTGGTTATCAAGGGTCGCATAATTGTAGGATGGCTGGGTCGGCAGGCCGAGGAAGGTCCTGCCTCACGCATCAATTCTACTTCCCCTGCCGGGGAGTCGATATAAGTCGCAGTATGTTTGCGCTTACAAGAGGCCTTGCCCGATTTTTCCCTTACAGGTAACGTGGGCTGGGTAGAGGTACGAGGGGCAGCAGGAGCTAAAGCAGCCTGTATGGATTGTGTTATTAACACTTGAATTTGTGCTGCGGTGAGCATTTGTGGGGTTTCCACATTGGTTTCAGGTTCCATGTCATCCTGTATCTTATTATGTGACATGATGTCAATAGATTGTTAGTGATTGTAACTCTGTAGTACTGTAGGGATAGGGGATGCGCTCAGTACGGTCTAGATATAGGGTAACTGTAACTGGGTAGAATACCCAGTAAGCCAAGTATAGGGGAGGACAGTACAGCACCTGGAATGAGGTTCCGCCCTACCGCTCCGCTCCGCTGCAGCCGCCGAATGATTCCCAGCGCGGGCTTGCAGGGAGAACGGCGCTGCCGTGTGACGTCACGGCGATCCGATAGGTTGGTTAGCCAGGAGGAGAGTGAGAGGGAGAGCGAGAGGGAGAGCGAGAGAAGGCGGGGACGCGCCGTGCATAGGCGCGCCCCTCCTATGAACAGCGCGCTGAACCTGTGAGGAGATGGCGCTCACAGAAGACGGCGCAGTACAAGATAAAATAACATGCGGTGTGGCACTAAAACAGGGGCACACACCGGTGGAACGTAGAAATAAAGATAATAATATAATATAACAATAATATAATAATATAATAATAATAACAGTGAGTATGAGAATTAAATTGGTACTTATCTGACTATGAGCAGAAAGAAAGAGGAAGTGCAAGGAAGTACTCAGCCTTCTTATAGGGTCCGTAGGGAGGAGGGGCCGTTACACTGAGGGCTGCTGGGATTTGTAGTCCCACACAGTTGTTCTTATGTTTATTCTTCTTTTAAAAAAAAGTTATTTAAGATTCTGCTATGGGCATTAACCACTTGACCACTGGGCACTTAAACACCCTTCCTAACCAGACCATTTTTCAGCTTTCGGTGCTCTCACATTTTGAATGACAATAACTCAGTCATACAACACTATAACCAAATGAAATTTTTGTCCTTTTTTTCCCACAAATAGAGATTTCTTTTGGTGGTATTTGATCACCTCTGCGGTTTTTCGTTTTTTTCGCTATTAATGAAAAAAGAACGAAAATTTTGTAAAAAAATAAATTTTTCTTCATTTATATCATAACATTTTGCAAAAAAATATTTTTTCCTCATAAATTTGGCCTAAAATGTATACTGCTACATATTTTTGGTAAAAAAAAAAAAAAAAATTGGGAGATTATTTAGTCTGGGTGAAAGTTATAGGGTCTACAAGCTATGGTACCAATTTCTGAAAATTGAACAATTTGATCACACCTGAAGTACTGACAGCATCTCTCATTTCTTGAGACCCTAACAAGCCAGTAAAGTACAAATACCCCCCAAATGACCCCTTTTTGGAAAGTAGACATTCCAATGTAGTTAGTAAGAGGCATAATTAGTTTTTTGAAGTTGTCATTTGTTCCCACAATTCTTTGCAAAATTGGGATATTTTTTATTTTTTATTTTTTTCATACCATATTGTCATTATAACAGGTTATTTCTCTCACATGGCATATATATTCCACCAATGACCCCACAAAATATATTCTGCTGCTCCTCCTGAGTATGGCGATACCACATGTGTGAAACTTTTACACAGCGTGGCCACATACAGAGGCCCAACACCGATGTAGCAACTTCAAGCATTCCAGGAGCATAAATTACACATCTAATCTCTCAACCACCTATTACACTTTTGAAGACCCAGGAGCACCAGGACAATGGAAATGCCCACAAAGTGACCCCATTTTGGAAAGCTAACACCCCAACGTATAATCTATGAGGCATAATGAGTCTTTTGAACAGTTTATTTTTTTGCCGATGTTTTTGGAAAATGTGGAAAAAAAATGAAAATGCATTTTTTTTACACAAAGTTGTCCATTTATAGGATATTTCCAACACATAGCATGTACATAGCAAAAATTACACCCCAAAATATATTCTGCTGCTCCTCCTGAGTATGGCGATACCACATGTGTGAGCCTTTTACATAGCGTGGCCACATAGAGACCCAACATCCAAGAAGCACCATCAGGTGTTGTAGGTACACAAATTACACATCCAATTTCCTTACAATCTATCACATTTTTGAAGGCCCTTCATATTTCTAACACAGCATGCACATATCAAGAATTACACCCTAAAATACATTCTGCTGAGTAATGGGTAAAAAAAAAAAGATTACCTGTGGTTTTAGTAGTACAATTGTCCACAGGAGGAGAGCCCTGATCCAGGCAGCAGGCATCGACGTGGTCAGCAACAGTGAATGGAATTGTCCAGGCAGCAGGCAGGAATATTGTCCATAGTCAGTGCAGGCAGGGATACTGTCCATATATAGTCCAGGGCCAGTGCAAGTAGAAATATTGCCAGCAGTGCCAAAATATTGGTCCTGGTAGTAAGCAGGAACATGGTCCAAGTAGCAGGCCAGGAAAGAATGGGGACAGGGGTAGAGGCTTCTCCCACCCAAATCTCTTTGAAGCCTCTGGGCAACCAGACCCTAATCTGGGAATGAGAAAACTAAAAATTTAGTTTTTTCATCCAGAAAAACAATTCTGGAGCCCCTCACATATGTGAGACCCCTGTGTTCCCACTAGCATAGCAGGGTAAAAGATCAATCCAAGGGGCAGGCAAAAAACATGGTCAAACAGTCCAGGGTCAATTCCAGAACAGGCAGAAGTAGGTACAGTTTAGCATTAGGCAGAAGCATAGTCGTATAACAGGCCAGGGTCAGTTCCAGAGCAGGCATGGTAGGTACAGTTAAGGGTTGGGCAGAAGCGTAGTCGTACAACAGGCCAGGGTCAGTTCAGGAGCAGGCAGCGGTATGTACAGTGGCATAAGAGGTGTGGCCGTAAATGACAATTACGTTTACCATACTTTCCTAATAATCTAGAACAGAATGGTAACGGCAGAAACATCGACTCACACAAAGGCCTGGTTGGGAAGGACAATCAGGGCAATGATATGTAGTGTCTCTTCTAGTTCCTTCTTTGGTGCACACCCGGCATCTCTTTTGACGTTTTCGGCCTGATTCATTGGGGGGGATTTTTTCAATAAAGTGGCGTTCATGCAGTCTGCTCACGCAATCAGAGCGAATGTCATCTGGTGAGTCTACAAGGCAGGAGATAATTTCTTCTTGGTAACGGAGATAAGATAAGGGGGTCTTTGTGGATTTACGGTAAATGACATACGTGTTGTAAATGGCCAAACTGAAAAGATATATGGAGACCTTTTTATACCAAAAGCGGCTTTTTCTTGTGGGAAGGTAGGGTTCGAGCATTTGATCATTGAAATCGACTCCCCCCATGAACAAATTATAGTCTTGAACACATTGTGGTTTTTGGATAGGGCCGTTTCTTCTGAGGATTTCCACGTGGGTGTCATCATGTATGGTTGAGAGCATGTGGACATTTCGTTTGTCCCTCCACCGGATAGCCAATACTTCCTCATTCCGCAGAGACGCCGTCTCCCCTTTTTGCAGTCTTTCCATAATGAGCCTTTGCGGGAAACCCTTCCTATTGGGTCGCACTGTACCACACGCTGGAGTGCCCATCCGGTGAAGGTTGCGGAAGAGGGGCAAGCTTGTATAGAAATTATCCACATAAAGGTGGTAACCCTTTCCAAGGAGTGGATATACAAGATCCCAAACAATCTTTCCGCTGACTCCAATATATTCTGGACATTCAGGGGGATTCAGTTGGGTGTCCTTCCCTTCGTACACCCGGAAGGCGTAGACGTACCCTGTGACCCGGTCACATAGCTTGTAGAGCTTAACTCCATATCGGACTCTTTTGTTTGGTATATACTGCTTGATGCCAAGCCTGCCTGTGAAGTGGACCAATGACTCATCCACGGAAATATTTTGGTCGGGGACAAATAACTGGGGAAATTTCTCAGAGAAAAAATTTAGAAGTGGCCGAATTCTAAATAATTTGTCATGTGATGGGTCATTTCGGGGAGGGCACTGGGTGTTGTCGTTGTAATGGAGGAAATGCATTATCATGTGGTATCTGGTTCTTGACATAGTGGATGAAAAGATTGGCATGTGATGGATTGGTCTTTTGGACCAATACGAGTATGATTCATTTTTTTTTGTGATCCCCATGTTAAATGTTAGGCCTAAAAATATTTTAAATTCGTCCACTGTCAATGCTCTCCATTCATAGGGACGGGCGTAACTTGAATCAGGGTGGTCTGTTATAAATTGTTGTGCATAGAGGTTGCACTGGGCCACGATGGAGGATAATAGGTCTTGGGTAAAAACTAAATGAAAAAAATCAATAGGGGCAAAGTTCTCTGTGTTCACCTGAACACCTGGCTGGGCGGTGAAAGGTGGGACGTTTGCTGATCCTGAATTGGAGGGAAGCCACATAGGGTTTTCAAGGGCATAGGGAAGGCTGGCATGGGTCCTAACCCTTTGGGGCTGAGATTCTGACACACTGCTGGTTCTTGGCCTTTGCTGCAGTGGTACTTCATCTCTTCTGGATCGCACCGAGCTGCTGGTTGATGCCACTGCATTTTTGGTGGATCGTACTGAGCTGCTGGTTGATGCCACTGGATCTCTGGTGGATCGCACTGAGCTGCTGGTTGATGCCACTGCATCTCTGGTGGATCGCACTGATCTGCTGGTTGACGCCACAGCGCTACTTGTGGTAGCCTGCTGCTCCATGTCAATACGCCTTTGTTTCATGGGCACACTTTGCTCTTCCTCTGAATCTGTAGAAGACCCACTGCTTTCAGTCGGTTCATATTCTGAATCAGATTTAGAGAGCTTCCCGCTGCTCTCGTCGGTCAAGCACATATGCTGGTATGCCTCCTCAGTGCTAAAAAACCTTTTTGCCATACTGGTGACTGTGGGCTGTGGTGACAAACTATGGTAGGGAAACTGGAACAGATATGGCTGCACTGATGGGTGCTGATGAGGCTGGTCTAATGAGGGTGCACTGATGGGTACTGGGCACTGACGGCACCGATGGGCACTGGTGGCACTGATGAGCACTGTAGTGGCACCAATGGAGCACTGATGGACACTGGCGGCACAAATGGGCACTGGTGTGGCACTGATGGACACTGGCGGCACTGATGGACACCGATAGGCACTGGTGTAGCACTGATGGAGCACTGACAGACACTGGCGGCACTGATGAGCACTGTATTGGCACTGGTGGTGCACTGATGGGCACCGATGAGCACTGTAGTGGCACTGATGAGCACTGATGGACACTGGCAGCACCGATGAGCACTGTATTGTCACTGGGCACGGTAGTGGCACTGACGGACACTGGCGGCACTGATGAGCACTGTAGTGGCACTGGTGGCACTGATGGGCACTGTAGTGGCACTGATAAGCACTGATGGACACTGGCAGAACCGATGAGCACTGTAGTGGCACTGGGCAGAGTAGTGGCACTGATGGAGCACTGGCGGCACTGATGAGCACTGTAGTGGCACTGATGCAGCACTGACAGACACTAGCAGCACCAATGGGCACTGAAGTGGCAGAGGTGGCACTGGTGGGGACTGTAGTGGCACTGATGGGGACTTTAGTGGCACTGGTAGGGACTTTAGTGGCAATGGTAGGGACTTTAGTGGCACTGGTAGGGACTTTAGTGGCACTGGTGGCACAGATGGGGACTGTAGGGGCACTGATGGCTAGTGTAGTGGCACTGTGTGGCAATGTGTGGCACTGCTAGGCACTGCTGGGCAAAATATATAGATCACTCACTGATAAAAAGCACTTCTCTCCTCACGCTGTATCGGTGTGAGGAGAGAAGAGATAACCTCAGATTGACCCTTTTTGTGTTTACATTTGTCTGCTCCCTCATTGGAGGGAGCGATCAGGTGGTGAAGAGCCGCTGTCATTGGCTCTTCACCGTGATTCGGTGTTGCGTCGGGTCCCGCCGACCCGGCGAACACAAAAACTTTCGCGTGCACGTCGAAGGGGGCGCGCAATCACCGCAAATCGGGACGACGTCCCAGGCACGTCGTCCCGACATAACAGGTTTGCGCTGTAGCAGTATTTCTGCTATAGCGCGGTTATAAAGTGGTTAATAAAGAAAGATTAATGCAAGATATGAGCCTCCTGTCTGAAATATAATCTAATAATATTATTTTATTTAACCTCCCTGGCGGTATGATTCTTTCAGATTTTAGGTGCTGAAAGTGGTACCATTATTTGCAAGGGAATTTGGCGTTTTATACTGTAGGCTTGTAATTCTTAGGAATAACTCACTGAAATCTATCCAAACAAGAGTCTAATAGGCATCCTGGGTATGATTTTTTTTTTTTTTTTTTATTAAAAATTATAATATAATAAATAATTATAAAAAATTATAACAAATAATAATATAATTATAGTAAAAATTATTCAATAATGTAATCAAATCAAAATCACTGAAATTTGCTCAGTTGCAGAATTTTTGCTGTCATTATTTTTTTTTTTTTTTATGACGAATTTCCCCACAAATTGCTATCGCTAAATTCTGCAAGTGATTCTGATTTATCATCGCTGTTTTTTAGCTGCTCTAAAACAATTTTTGCCATAAAGGGACACTTTTGGTTGCTATGGGCAATCTACAGTTTGCAGGGAGAAAGAACAGTTTTTATTATATAAAAGGACATGTAGTGTACAGGGCAGACCACTAGGGACAGGGGGGTGTGTATTTTTTACATACAGTACTGTAATCTATAAGATTACAGTGTACTGTATGTATAGTGTTTGTTTTCATTTTTGAATTTGGCGCCGTTCCCCCCCCTACGTCGCGACGCTCGCAGGGAAGGGAATCGGCGATACACACAGCATCAGGCTGACATCCGGCCGCCGTGTACTGCGGAGATTCATCGCTGGATCGCAGAGAAAAGGTAAGTAAACTTTTTTCTGCATCCAGCGAGGCAAGTCCGTGTGTGGCACGGGGTTACCGATCGTAGCTTAAAAATCTCACCCCGTGCCACACACGGGAAGACCGCCAGGGAGGTTCAACTAATAACACACAAATAATTAAATGTTTTTATTGAACAAACCATATAAACATTCACAGTGCAGGTGGAAAAACTATGTGAACCCTTGGATTTAAAGGGGTTGTAAAGGAAAAAAAACAATTTTCATAATAAGCATTCTATACCTGCAGACATTCCTCTTTTAACTTCCTCATTGTTCGTTTTTTGCTCAGAAGTTGCTTTATTTCTTCTCTGTTTTGTTCACTTCCTGCTTGTCTGATTGTTACTCACCACCGTGAAGGGAGGCTTTACTGTAGTGGTCAGTGACGTGCTCGCCCCCTCCTGGGAACTACATCTGTGCGGCAGGACGCTCTCTATGTGTTAGGCCGCGTACACACGATCAGTCCATCCGATGAGAACGGTCCGAAGGACCATTTTCATTGGTTAACCGATGAAGCTGACTGATGGTCTGATGTGCCTACACACCATTGGTTAGAAAAAAAACGATCGTGTTAGAACGCGGTGACGTTTACGTGTTTTAACACAACGACATGCTGGAAAAAACGAAGTTCAATGCTTCCAAGCATGCGTCGACTTGATTCTGAGCATGCGCAGCCTTTTAACTGATGCTTTTGCATACTAACGATCGGTTTTGACCCATCAGTCAGGCGTCCATAAGTTAAATTTTAAAGCAAGTTCTCTTTTTTTTGACCGAAGGATAACTGACCGATGGGGCCCACACACGATCAGTTTGGACCGATGAAACGGTCCTTCAGTCCGTTGTCATCGGTTTTAGAGGATTCAAGGAGGTGTGAATTACTAGGCGTGCCGCAATTCATACTGGGAAATGTAGTTCTTACATGAACTAGCGCCGCAAACCAGGAAGTGAATAAGAGAACAGAAACTAGAAGGCCAGAGGTGATATAGATGAAGTAGTTTAATAGGTATTTATTTGTTTTTTAATAGAATCATTACACTATTCTATCTGTCTACCTTGCAGACATAAATTTTAGGCAAAAAAATGTTTTCCTTTACAACTCCTTTAATAACAGGTTTGACCTCCTTTGGCAGCAATAACTTCAACCAAACGTTTCCTGTAGTTGCAGATCAGACGTTCACAATGGTCAGGAGTAATTATTGACCATTCCTCTTTATAGAACTGTTTCAGTTCAGCAATATTCTTTGGAAGTCTGGGGTGAATCGCTTTCTTGAGTTTATGCCACAGAATCTCAATCGGGTTGAGGTCAGGACTCTGACTGGGCCATTCCTGAAGGCGTATTTTCTTCTGTTTAAGCCATTCTGTTGTTGATTTACTTCTATGCTTTGGGTCATTGTCCTGTTGCAACACCCATCTGTTGTTGAGCTTCAGTTGGTGGACAGATGGCCTTAAATTCACCTGCAAAATGTCTTGATAAACTTGGGAATTTTTTGAAAAGCCCATGGCGTGTGAAACACACTCAAAAACTCCACCCGGTGCAGAAAAAATGTGCACACACATAAAGAGTGTTCACAAAAACGTGCAGACGGGTGCAACGTCAAGTGGTCCTTCTGTGCAGAAGGGACCCAAACCCTGATCCCCCGGGGCGTTAGGCTCCAGACGGGGACTGAGTTACTGTGGTCCGAGCAACCGAAGCCGACTCGGACCCAACTTCCCTGGAGAGAGTGCCGAAACAGAACCCTCCAAGTACTAGGTGGGACTCCCCCGAAGGGAGACCCCATGAGAGCAGGTGAACTAAGCCAAAAGGCCATGTCCACCCACTCCCAAGACATTCAGGGCTGGCCCGAGGACCGGCACCCTACTAATCACACTGTGTACAAAACGTGCACAACAAAAAAAGACAAAAAGGTGACAAACATAGGCTAATAAATTAAATAAAGTGGGGGAAAAGGGATAGTGAAGAGGAGAGTGAAGAAGTGGTCATTGTGATCAACAATGACCAGGCCCTCCGGCCAGGAATAAAAAATTCCTCCGGTCCTGGCCAAAAGGCCCGGCCCAGGAGGCAGGTGCTAAAAAAGCGTGTAGCTGGTGCAGTGACCGTGGTGTCGTTAAATCAAAGTGACCCTCACTCACAGTGATTCTCAGACACCCCTGGACTGCCACTCCAGGGGCACATGCACCATAGGCTTTTCTGTTCCAAATCTAACCCCCCGACCGGCCAGTGCAGCCCTCCACCCCTGCCAGAAAGAGAGCCCTTCCAGGTTTTCTTGGGAAGAAGCTGCCCCCATCTAGCAGCCTCCACCAATACTAACCCTTCCAGACTCCCTGTCAACCCAGCAGGATTTGCATGGTGTTACCCCGTCTTTCCATCAGGGCAGTTCCAGCTCCTCCTACCAGATCTCTGACAGGGACAGCACTTGCACCAGCCAGCCAGAAGGCCAGACTAGAACCCGGCAAAAAGACCAGACCAGGCGCAGCCACCCATCCTCACCAGAAGCACCCTTCCAGGTGGCTCAGACGCAACCATTGGCCGGCCCCCAGTATCTGTCGGGCAGCACGGCATAGTCCCTGCTGAAACCACCCTTCCAGGTGCAATGACGCTATTGGATTGCATCCACCCTCCACAAATAGGAGGTGCTTCAGCGCTCCTCTAGCAACTGGCGAGAACGGATACCACACCTGATCTTAGCCAAAAGGCCGAGCAGTGGCAGGGATGACACCACGATCAGCTCAGCCAGAGTGCAATGGCCGAGCCTCGCCCTGGGAGAACCACCTTCATGATCATGGTGTCTCCCCTGCCAGGTAAGTGATAAACTTGGGAATTCGTTTTTCCATTGATGATAGCAATCCGTCCAAGCCCTGACGCAGCAAAGCAGCCCCAAACCATGCTGCCCCCACCACCATACCTCACAGTTAGGATGAGGTTTTGATGTTAGTGTGCTGTGCCTCTTTTTCTCCACACATAGTGATGTGTGTTTCTTCCAAACAACTCAACTTTGGTTTCATTTGTCCACAGAATATTTTTCCAATACTGCTGTGGAACACCCAGGTGCTCTTGTGCAAACTGTAAACAGGCAGCAATGTTTTTTTGAACAGCAATGACGTCCTCTGTGGTATCCTCCCATGAAATGCATTCTTGTTTAGTGTTTTACATATTGTAGATTCGCTAACAGGGATGTTAGCATATGCCAGAGACTTTATTGTCAATAAAATGCGATCATGTCTGCTTCCAGAAAATGTAAACACTCGGGTATGTCTGCGTGACTGGCTAAAGTGATGCCTACTTGCCTACTATAAAGTGACTGACAGTGAATATACTAGATAAGTTTAATAATTAAAATTAAATTAACTTTCTACATTTTTCTTCAAGTTTAATAAGAAAAAAATACATTCCCAAATGCTACAGTTTGAATTTAAAACATATTTGTGCGAACTGTGAAGTTAACCACTTAAGGACCGCCGCATGTACATTTACGTCGGCAGAATAGCACCGACAGGCACATCAACGTATATATACGTTGGTGCCTTGGTGCCCCCCCGTACATGCGGCGGTCCGCGCGGCTGCAGGAGCGATCTGACAAGAGGGGGCGGCTATTCGTTTTTGTCCGCCCCCTCCGGATCGCTCTCAGCCAATGCGCGCGCCCGCCCGCCCTGTCGCTTCCTCCTCCTGTGTAAACACAGGAAGGAGGAAGCGATGTGATCTCTCCCTCGGCGGTTTTTTCAACCACCGCGGAGAGATCACCACACAGTAAGTCCTGCACTAACACTACACTACACTAACACTACACATAAACACATTTAACCCCCGTGATCGCCCCCCCTCCCCCTGTCACAGTGTCACTGAATGCAGTAATCATACATGTATGATTACTGTATTTAGTGTCAGTGTGACAGGCAGTGTGACAGTCAGTTAGTGTTAGGTCCAGGGTAGCCCCCCGTACCCCCCTAATAAAGTTTAACCCCTTGATCACCGCCCTAGTTAACCCTTTCAATCCCTATTGCCAGCATCACTAAGCGATCATTTTTCTGATCGCTGTATTAGTGTCGCTGTTCCCGCTAGGTAGCTAATTTTTTTTTTATTGCGATTTTTTTTTTACTAAAGACATGTGGCTAAATAAATTTAGTTTATTGACTTTTCTTATAACAAAAAGTAAAAAATATTGATTTTTTTTCAAAAATGTCGCTCTATTTTTGTATATAGCGCAAAAAAATAAAAATCGCAGAGGCGATCAAATACCACCAAAAGAAAGCTCTATTTGTGGGAAGAAAAGGACGCGAATTTTGTTTGGGAGCCACGTCGCATGACCGCGCAATTGTCAGTTAAAGCGACGCAGTGCCGAATCGCAAAAAGGGGCAAGGTCCTTTACCTGCATTTTGGTCCGGGTCTTAAGTGGTTAAAGGATCACTAAAGGAATTTTTTTTTTTAGCTAAATAGCTTCCTTTACCTTACTGCAATCCTGGTTTCATGTCCTCATTGTTCGTTTTTGCTTTGAAGTTGATGTCATTCTGCTCTGATCTCCACACTTCCTGCTTGTCTGGCTCCTTATGAAAAATCTCATGGCATCGTTTCACTGTGGTCCAAGCTGTCATCACTGTGTGTCTACAACTCCTCAGATTCCTTTTAAAAACAAAACACTGCCCTGGATTTGTTTTTTTTTTTCTGTGTGTCTCTCTACTTCACAGAAACATGAAACCAGTTTAAAAGTGAAACTAAACTGCAGGCACTAATTTATATGATTATTTTTTATCTATTTTTAATCATTTTAAAAGGAATCAGTTAACTTTTATGACTCTATACCCTGTAAACAGTCATTTCAGTAAAAAAATGTTTTTCCTTTAGTGACCCTTTAAGTCATGGAAACTAACTAGTGACGGGTGATTGTATATAGTGTATACCACATTTACCACTGACTAATGCAGAGTTGCAATGCAAGGAGATCAGCTAAAAGTAGTTGGATCTGTAAGTGCGTTATAATTAATCGGAAATTAGTCGATTAATCGATTAAAAAAATTGATTAATCGAACACGAAAATTGTAATCAGTAACAGCCCTAATATTTATATATATATATATATATATATATATATATATATATATATATATATATATATATATATATATATATATATATATATATATATATATATATATATATATATATACATACACACACACACATATATATATATATATTATTTATATGATAATGTAGAGTATATTGTATTATTATATATTATTATTATTATATATTATTATGATTAATCCCTTTCTATAGTGTTGTTCTGTAAATCTACATATTAGGCTACACTTCTGCAGACTGGCTACTCACACTCAGCCAGGAGATACATTCATTTTATCGTCCCTTGGCGGCATCTACTTTGTTGCTATGGGCAGCGCATACACCTTCATCTCTAGGAGTGGTGCAATTTTCTGTACACTGCTCTGCAAACATTGCTTATCAGACAACAAACTTTCTAATAGGAAAATCTGTGTTGTAAAAGTACACTGCTTATTTCAACTTTGGGCTTCACTGACAGGGGCATAAAAATACTATCTACAATGTACGCTGGATCTTTCTGCCAGAGGATGAATAAAAAATGTGTGTCTAGAAGCGTATGTGCGTAAATTTATGAACTCATTCTATTGGCTAGAATATTCATTTATTTCAGCAACTGGAAATAGCTTATTATTATTATTGTTATTATTATACAGGATTTATATAGCACCAACAGTTTGTGCAATGCTTTACAACGCGAGTGCAGACAGTACAGTTACAATACAATTTAATAGAGGAGGAATGCGTTTTTGCAATGTAAATTATTAGGGTTGTCCCGATACCGATACCAGTATCGGTATCGGGACCGATTCCGAGTATTTGCGGGAGTACTTGTACTCCCGCAAATACCCCCGATACCAAAATAGAATACTCCCCCCCCGCCGCTCGCCGCTCGCCGCACGCCGCTCACCGCAAATCGCCCGCCGCACAACGCCCGCCGCCGACCGCCGCTAATCCCGTGCACCTTGTAAACATGTAATACACGCGGCACCATGTATAGACACGCGATTGGACGGATCCGTCCAATCGCGAGCAAGGGGGGAGTGTCTATACACGGATACGTCCATAGACACTCCCCCCTTGCTCGCGATTGGGCGGATCCGTCCAATCGCGTGTCTTTACATGGCGCCGCGGGTATGTGTTACACGGGGATTAACCCTGCAGCAGCGGCGGCGGCTGGGGAGGTATGGGGGACATTACATGGCTGCAATATGGGGCACAGGACATGGCTGCATATGTGGGGGACATGACATGGCTGCATATGTGGGGGGACATGACTGCATATGTGGGGGGACATGACATGGCTGCATATGTGGGGGGACATGACATGGCTGCATATGTGGGGGACATGACATGGCTGCATATGTGGGGGGACATGACATGGCTGCATATGTGGGGGACATGACATGGCTGCATATGTGGGGGGACATGACATGGCTGCATATGTGGGGGGACAAGACTGCATATGTGGGGGGACATGACATGGCTGCATATGTGGGGGGACATGACATGGCTGCATATGTGGGGGACATGACATAGCTGCATATGTGGGGGGACATGACATGGCTGCATATGTGGGGGGACATGACATGGCTGCATATGTGGGGGGACATGACATGGCTGCATATGTGGGGGGACATGACATGGCTGCATATGTGGGGGACATGACATGGCTGCATATGTGGGGGACATGACATGGCTGCAATATGTGGGGGACATGACATGGCTGCAATATGTGGGGGGACATGGCTGCAATATGTGGGGGGACATGGCTGCATTTGGGGACACATTTAAAAAAAGTATCGGTATTCGGTATCGGCGACTACTTGAAAAAAAGTATCGGTACTTGTACTCGGTCCTAAAAAAGTGGTATCGGGACAACCCTATAAATTATGCCAGTAAGCTAATGTCTAATTGCATGTTTGGGGCACTTTTTTTTTTTTTATATTATGGAATTTATAATAGTTTTCGGGCTCAAACCACATTGCCAAAAAAGGGCATTGAGGTATGTTGATAACCCATTTGAAAAAAATTGGCTGTCTTAACCACTTAAGACCCGGACCATTATGCAGGTAAGGACCTTGCCCCTTTTTGCGATTCGGCACTGCGTCGCTTTAACTGACAATTGCGCCGTCGTGCTACGTGGCTCCCAAACAAAATTGGTGTCCTTTTTTTCCCCACAAATAGAGCTTTCTTTTCTATATATTTTTCGATTGAATTTTATTCTTTTTGGAAATTGGAAAACTATTTGAATTATGAATTTAAATGGCATCCCAGTCTTAGTCCGTGGGGGTTCAATATTAGACACGTGCAGAACTAAAAAATGTGTTTAATTTCGTTTCGATCCATTATTTACATAACTTCATTTAGTTCAATATGTTTCATTTGTTCACTTTGTTTTGGGGTTTCGTTTAGTTTATCCTTTTTGAATCAATTTTAAAAGTTTTTTTAATCAATTTCAAATAGTTTTTATATTCGAAAAGTTTTTGAATTCTAATAGCTTTCCAATTTTCAGGGCTGCTCTGTGCAAAACCAACTGCACAGAGCAGGTAATTATAACATGTTTATTATATTTAAAGAAAAAAAAAGGAGACTTTACAAACACTTTAAATCCTATGGGACTTTTCACACCACTGCGTTACAGGTGCAGTGCATTAGGAAAAGTCCTGCATGTTGAATTTTTGGTGAAGTTTTGAAAACCACACCAAAAATACAGCTTCATATCGAAATTAATGGAAATCACGGCAACATCTGGATTTTGCATTTTGTTCAGTTTTTAAGTTGCATGTCCTTTTTTCACAGGTGCAGGCAGCCCAAAAATGCACCAGAAACGAACAGCAAACGCATGTAAACACAGCAAAATCACATATGCATTTTTACCGTTAAGTACCCCAAGGCTTTAGAACCACTTTACGCTAGCCATCCATGCATTGATTTCTCTTGTACAGCGTACGACTGGCTGGGTATTGTAATCAGAAAGCCATGGCTGTCAGAATATCCGAACATTGGTTGCATTTGATTGGGTGCACTCACTGTTCAGCTGATGATTTTCCTTCCTGCTCCTTCGAGCCAGGGGTTTTCGACAGGGCAACCCACAGCTTAAATGATTCAGCAAGAATTGGGCAAAATTCAAAGTGTCTATGGCAGCCTTTAACCTCCCTGCCGGTATTCCGGAGTCTGGCTCGGGGTGGAAATCCAGTACCATTAGCCCTGACCCAGACTCGGGATCGCATTGCAGTATCCAGGCAGGCATAGTAACTTACCCTGTCCCCTGGATGCTGCGATGTCTCCCGCTGGGTGAGCGAGCTGTCTCCTCGCTCGATTCACACAGTGCCCGAGTCACGTTACGTCGCATGGGGGCGGAGATAGGCGCCAAATAAAAAAATAAAAAACACAGTACATATACAGTATACTGTAATATTACAGATTACAGTACTGTATAAAATAATTACAACCCCCCCCCCCCCCCTTGTCCCTAGTGGTCTGCCCAGTGCCCTGCATGCACAGTTTTTTCTGCCTGGAAACTGGAGATTGTCCATGGCAATCAAAAAGTGTCCCTTTATGTCAAAAGTGGTTTTAGAAAGCTAGAAAACAGCGATAATAAATTAGAATCACTTTCAGAATTGAGCGATAGCGATTTGTGGGGAAATTCGTCATCAAACACTTAAAGTAATGACAGTGACAATTCTGCAACTGAGCAAATTTCAGTGTTTTTAATTTGATTACATTATTGATTCATTTTTTATTATTATTTGTTATAATTATTTATAGTTATTTATTATAATTTATGATTTTGTGTTTCAAACTTTATAATACCCGGGATGTCTCCTAGACTCTTGTTTGGACAGATTTAGGTGAGTTATTCCTTAGAATTACAGGCCTACAGTATAAAACTCCAAATTTCCATGCAAAATAATGGTACCGCTTTCAGCACCTACAATCTGACAGAATCATAACGCCAGGGAGGTTAAACATATGGTGACAACAAAGATGCTTATTTTCAGAAAAATCTGTGATTCTTGTTTTATTTTATTTTTTTAACCCCTTCCATACAGGGCATTTTCACCCCCTTCCTGCCCAGACCAATTTTTAGTTTTCAGCGCTGTTACACTTTGAATGACAATTGCGCGGTCATGCAACACTGTACCTAAATTAAATCGTTATGTTTTTTTTTTCCCCCACACAAATAGAGCTTTCTTTTAGTGGTAATTAATCATCGCTGCGGTTTTTATTTTTTGCGCTATAAACAAAAGAAGAGCGACAATTTAAAAAAAAAACACAATATTTTTTACTTTTTTATTTAATACATATCACAATTTTTTATTTTTTTTTAAATATTTTTTTCCTCAGTTTAGACCGATACGTATTCTTCTACGTATTTTTGGTAAAAAAAAAAAAGGCAATAATCGTTTATTGAGTTATAGCGTCTACAAAATAGGTGATAGATTTATGGCATTTTTTTTTTTTTTTTTACTAGTAATGGCGACGATATGCGTTTTTTTTTTTTTTTTTTGTGACTGTGACATTGCGGCGGACATATCGGACACGTTTTTGGGACCATTCACATTTACACAGCGATTAGTGCTATAAAACTGCACTGATTACTGTGTAAATGTGACTGGCAGGGAAGGGGTTAACACTAGGGGGTGCTGAAGGGGTTAAAATGTTCCCTAAAGTATGTTCTAACTGTAGGGGGACTCACAGGGGGAGGAGACCGATGTGTGTTCCTCTGTACTGGGAAGTGGAACACACATCAGTCTCCTCACCGCTGACAGGAGGTGGATCTGTGTGTTTACACACACAGATCCACACTCCTGCCGTGATCAGCGGTGATCGCGGGTGCCCGGCGGCAATCGCGGCCGTCGGGCACGCATGCGGGATCGCGAGTGATGCCGCGGGCACCCTAGAACGCCGAGATCAAAGGAAGTCATGTGACGTCCACTCTCATCGGCGAGGGGTTGCTGTGGCCGTCAAATCCCTATGGCCCGGTAAGGAAGGGGTTAATTAAACATTGTTTTAAATATTGAATGTTTTATATGTCATGCTATGGTATTTTGAACACACATATTTCTCTGTGAACTATATAGATCCCACCTATTACCTTCAGTTCCTTGAAATAATATTTTGATGGTGAGTAGCGTCCTGCCCCTTTCATATCACAGTCTGAGTTCCTGTAATTCAGCGACACAGAAAAGGCCAGCTGATAATACAGGGCAGGAGTGTTCAGGAAGGAAGATGCAGGGCTCCACAAGGCTTCCACACATGTGCACATTTTTTCTTTGGCGTTGCTACACACACCCATGATGTGGACAAATATTTACTTATTTAATTGGTGAGTGATGGTAATCCAGGCCTGAGCTGTGAGGAGGTGCAGAGATCTTCCAAAAGGGCCACACCTCAGCTGCAGAGGAGCCAGGGACACTTATTATTTAAGGAGAAAACAGCTGAGGTACTAGGGCGGTGATCTGACATCCCCGAGCTACATGGTATGTGGAAAATTGACATTCCATAAGGCAGCTCCTCAGCTTCATCCTACATATCAATGTTGTGACGTCTGTGCAAAACATCTGAACTTTACCAAACTGGAACTCCACGACTCTAGGGGGAAGAACTTGTGCTGACTTAAAGAGGAGGTCCGGAAAAAATATATATATTAAAGCCAGAAGCTACACATACCGCAGCTGCTGGCTTTTAAGAAAAGGACACTTGCCTGTCCTGGAGTCCAGCGATGTCGGCAGTAAGGTTCCCGACGTGAAGCCGAAAGGCTACACTGCCGCCGCCATTGCAGATAAGGGAACCCGGCAATGTAGCCTTTCAGGTTCATGCAGGGAACCATACTGCGCATGCATGAGGCCCGCTTCTCTCTCCTATTAGCCTGGCGGCCAGGGGAGGAGGAGAAGGGAGCCCCGCGGTGACGTCACGGTTGCGGCCAGACTCCCAGAAGTGGGAAAGGATACCTGTCTTTGATAGGTATCCTCCCCCCCCCCCCCCCCCCCCGAAAGGTGTCAATTGTGGCACCGGAGGAGGGAGGAATCCACTTTAGGGTGAAGCTCCACTTTAAGCCTCGTACACACGAGGAGAGCTTTTGGCCAGGAAAACCATCCGTGTGTATGCTTCCTCGCATTTTTCCTGGCAGAAAAACTGCAGAGAATCCGGGTGGGAAAATAGAGGACCTGCTCTCTATTTTTCCGCTGGGTTTCCGGCGGTTTTAAACCCAACAGTTTTCCTATGGGGAAACACTGCGAGGGAGCATACACAGGGCCGGGATTCCCGGCCAAAGCTCTCCCCGCAGTTTTCCAGACAGGAAACCCGGCAGCGTGTATACGGGGAAACTTACCGAGCAGGTTCTCGGTTTTCCCGTCGGGATTCCCGGCGGTCTTTATACCGCCGGGAATCCCGGTCGTGTGTACAGGGCTTCAATGTGGACCTTCATACTGAAAGGAAACTTTCCTCCTCCCCAGCCCCACTTCTCTGTTACATGAAAAATCTCATGGCTACTTTTTTTATTTTGTACATTCCGGCCTGCCTCCCCATCCTCTATTCTCGCCTAGGTGAGAATGACATGCTAGACTCACAGTACCTCCTGGGATATGCATGTCACATATCCCAGGAGGCATCATCTTGGATTCATGGAAGGAGGAGAGTGATGGGCCTGGTGGCATGTCATTGGGAGGTGGCTACCTGAACCTGGAAAATAAAGCAACCTAACATTGCTTTTACAGACCAAGTTGCCCAAGTTATTTTGTAAATTCCGGCCTGCCTCCCCATCCTCTATTCTTGCCTAGGTGAGAATGACACGCTGGACTGCCTGGGCCTCCTGGGATATGCATGTCACATATCCCAGGAGGCATCAACTTGGATTAAAAGAAGGAGGAGAGTGATGGGCCTGGTGAACTGTCATCGGTAGGTGGCTACCTGAACCTGGAAAAGAAAGCAACCTCCCAATGATGTCACAGGCCAAGTTGACCCAAGGACAGGACCCAATCGGTAGTAGTGGAGGAGCTGAACACAGCAGGACAAGGCTGGAACTTCTGGGTGGGTAAGTATCTGAACTGAGGACAAATGCAATTCCTGTTTAATGAGGTAGTGCACATAGCAAAAATGATGTGCAAAAATGCATTAATCCCTATCCACCAATGAAATACCAATAGGATTAGGGAATTCTAATGCTGGTTGTTATAGGTAGTTGCTCTTTTCTCTTTGCTTACAATGTAACTCTACTTTCGAGGGGAACAATTTTTTTTAAATAAAAAAAATAATATAGCGTATGCAATTGCGACACAAGTCATATTGTAATTGAATGCTATTAAAAATTACCTTTCCTTTCAATCTGCAGCTCTGTAATTTTCTGTAAAATGCAATGCAATATGGCAACCTGGAGGTTTACCAGTGGGGGGGAGGGGGGTTCTCTGTCATTAATGGGAAAAAAATGCCCCAGCGTAAGTGGTCAGTTTTTGAAAAGCCTGTGGCGTGCAAAACACAACCCAAAAACTTCACCCGGTGCAGGAAAAAATGTGCACACACATAAAGAGTGAAACACAAAAAACTGCGATGGGTGCCATCGTCAATTGGACCTCCAAAGAGGACCCTGCTCTGATCCCCCGGGGCGTTAGGCTCCAGGCAGGGAAAAGAGTATTGGAGTCCAAGCAGCCGAAACCACTAGGACCCCACTAAGGCCCATGCAGTCGAAACCACATGGCCTAACATCCTCGGAGGGACTGCCGAAACAGAACCCTCCTCGGTGAGGCTCCCCCGAAGGGAGACCCCATGAGAGCAGGTGAACTAAGCCAGAAGGCCATGTCCACCTACTCCCAAGACTTTCAGAGTCAGGCCCGAGGACCAGCACCCTACTCGCCACACAAAAGTGCAACAAAAAAAGTGACAAAACAAGACAGACAGGGGAAAAAATAAAAAAGACAGTGGGGGAAAAGGAAGGTGGGAATGGTGAGTGGAAAGTGGCCATTGTGCAATACAATGGCCGGCCCTCCGGCCAGGAACAAAAATTCCTCTGGTCCTAGCCAAAAGGCTCGGCCCTAGAGGCAGGTGCTAAAAAGGTGTATGTGGAGATCAGTGACCTAAGGTGCCACACGTTGAGTGCCCCTCAACACTCAGTGCAATGTATGGCACCCCTGGACTGCCACTCCAGGGGCACTATCTCCACAGGCTTTTCAACGGACCCTGACCCCCAGTCCGGACCAGCAGCACCCTTCCCAGCCAGGAAGGTAGGAGAAGAGGTTGGGGAGAGCCAGCCGCAGCCGACTACTACCCACAACCCCCAGCTCTCCCACCTAATTACATTCGGGAAGTACTACCCACCTCTCCCCGAAAGGATTAGCAAGGGTTCCCTCACCGAACAACTGACTGGGGCAGACACCACCGGATCCAGGCCAAAGGCCAGGGGCCCAGCCCTTCAGCTTCGACCTCATGCCTCTCTGCCCCGATCAGAAGGCTTTCGCCTCTACGCCAATAGGCTTAGCGTCCACCGACTGCCATCCCTTTCCCCCTCGCCGAGTACTGGGGACAGTCAGTTTAGCACCACCTATTGGCAACTGATAAGAACAGATACTACACTTGATCTTAGCCAAAAGGCCGAGAAGCGAAAAGTATGCCGGAGGAAAAACCTACTTTTCCTTCCGTCTGGCGGATCGGATCGGATGAACACGGACAGACGGTCCGTGTTCATCCGATCCCCCCATAGGGGAGAGCGGAGAAAAGACAGGGCGGTCCCTCCACAGTGTGCGGGGACCGCCCAGTCATCCGGCAACTCAGCGGAGATCAATGGAGCGATCCCCGCTGAGCAAACAGAGGTGCACGGGGCGGATCATTACTGATCTGCCCCGTGTGAAAGAGCCCTAAGGCTCCATGCACATTGGCTTAAAAAACACTGCTTCTGCAGGAGTTTTGTGTTCTGAATGTAGAAGCAGCTCAATGTTATCCTATGTGTTCATGTACATTAGGATGTTTACGGCATATTTTGAGCTCAGTTTAGAGTCAGGAAAAAATAAAATCTTCTGGTTTGCGTTTCTGATTGGAACCTACTGGCAGAAAAAAATAAAAATTCTCCTAAACTCATCTAAACTTTGTTAAAAAAACGCTCTATATGAACTGGAGTTTTTTTTAAGCCCAGTGTGCATGGAGCCTAATGTTGTTTCTTTCCCTCTGTCTCTCTGATCCCAGAGCCTGTATATTTTTTTCATCTCATCTTCATATTTATTTACCGTATTTATCGGTGTATAACACGCACAGGTGTATAACACACACCCTAACTTTAAGCGGGAAGTTTTAGGAAAAAAACGTTTCACAGCCCCCTGCGTATAACACGCAGGGACAGTTTACCCTCTGTTTTCAGGGTAAAAAAGTCAGTGTTATCCATCAATAAATACAGTATTAACTATGTTTTATCTTTTATATTTATCTGGAATTCTGTGAGTTATGTTGTATTATATTATTTTAATGTATTTTTAGTGAAATATAGCATTAATATGTTCTTTGAAGGGGGGGCTGTCAGGTAGTCTGTACGGCAGCAGCCTTGGCTGAGACACAGCAGCTGCGCCATTGGCTGCGCCATTGGCTCCTGCTGCTGTCAATCAAAGTCAGCCAATAAGGAGAAAAGGGGGTGGGGGCATTCGTGGAAGGAAAACGTCTCTAGTGTAAGGCCTCACTCACTCGAAGTGTACTAAAGCGAGCACTCGTGGAGAGCTGTGTTGACCTGCATGGGGATGTACAGGTGTTCTGTCCATCTCTGCCCAGGCAGTCCCACTAATGTCAATTGGGATGCAGCAGCTGCATGGACACAGCATCTGCTCTCAATTTAATACCCTTGAGAGTTTGGGTGAGTGTGCAGTTGCACTCTGCAAGTGCATTTTCTCCAGAGCTTAGTAAATGAGGTAAAGCTTCACTTTTGCAAAGAATACCCAATCACATGCAAGAAAAAAAAAATGGATGATGAAAGTCAGCAGAGCTTCTGCTCTTTTACTAAGCTCTGGAGCAACAGCTCTTGCAGAGTGAAATTGCACTTTACAAAATGAACAGTCTATTTTCCTTTAGTAAACAAACCTCTTATGCCGTGTGCACACAATCAGAAATTCCGACAAGAAAACCGTGGAATTTTGGCTCAAACTTGTCTTTCATTCACACGGTCACACCAAATTCTGACCGTCAAGAACGTGGTGACGTACAACACTACGACGAGCCGAGAAAAATGAAGTTCAAACCTTCCGAGCATGCGTCGACTTGATTCCGAGCATGCGTAGGATTTTTCTCTGTCGTAATTGCATACAGACAATCGGAATTTCCGACAAGAACTTTTCCTGTCTGAAAATTTGAGAACCAGCTCTCAAATTTTTCTTGGTGGAAATTCAGACAGTTCCGCACACGGTCGGAATTTCCGACCAAAATCTCACATCTGACTTTTCTCGTCGGAATTTCCGATCGTGTGTACGCGGCATAAGTGTCAGTATGATGAACAATGATGTTACCTATGTGAGGGAAAAATGCCCCCCTGATGGCACCCTTTATCTCGCCTGAAAAATCAGCCATATAGAAAGTTGTCAGCCGAACAGTGACTGCATCCAGTCAGACGCAGCCGCTGTTTGCCAATTCGGCACAAGCTGACAAAAGCCACCATGGGAGATGCATCCATCCTCGCTGTATAGTGGGGTTGGTTGAATGTGTTTGATTTTTTTTTCTGTTCAGCCTGAAGGCTGAAAGAAAAAAATCTATGTGTGTATGGTTATAACATACTCCCAGCCACATAAGAAAGGACACCCTGCAGTTTGTTTCGTTTACAAACGTTATCAAATCCTAAATCTTTAGTCATCTCTAGCTGACATTTGAAATCACAGTCTATTTCCATTCCTATTAGGTCGGATCTCTAGAATCTTTATCAAGTGAGAATGGTAAGTGCTGTGAAACTGTTGCAGTTTTTTCCTTGGAAAGTCATCTTCTTTCCAGGGATACAAATGAACAAGTTCTTTTTCCTCCTAATCTTATTGATTTCAACTTGACATATCCTCTTATCTCCCTTGGTGCCTGATGCCAAAATAATTACATTTATCCGACTTTTTGCTGACTCAATAACTGAATAACGTTCCTTTGCCAAGTTCAAGATAATATATTATAACCTATTATAGTATTGCTTGTAAGAATCTAATGTTACACACTTACATGTTTGGGAGAACGATCTTTTGTTAGAAAAATCGTTCAGCCGTCAGGACATACATACACGCTCAGCCAACTGTTGTCTAATGTTTGTAGGCAGCTCTGGTGAGCACAGCAGCGAATCATAGGGGTGAAGGGCCCCAGGCAGAAGTAAAAAAACACAATTTCATAGTTGTGTAATTTTTTTTATTGTGTCTTACACAAAACTAGCACACGTAACCCAAGGCCGGCCATACACGGTTCGAATCTTCGCCGCTTCAGCAGGAACCTACCGACATTAAACCATTAATGGGCAGGCTGAATATATCAAGTTGATCAATTGATCAGCTTGGGTACAACCAGTCTGCAGGATTCTTTTGCTATTATCACTAGCTGCTGGTTTAGTCGCTAGCGATAATCACTGTCTTCTCCCGGCATGGACGGCTTCCCACATCTGCCCCCCCTCCTGCCAGGAACAGACAATTGCTGGGCAGGAGGCAGTGGCGGCTGGTGGGCTTTTCTTCTGGGGGCCGGAAAACAACCACCCCCCTGGCAGCCAGCAGCAGTACCGCCCGGTAGGTGGTGGGCTGTGGTGTCCTCCAGTACGGTGTTGGCGGCGGGGTGCGTGCATCGGCCACAGTGTCCGCTCTCACGACCTGCCTCCTGATTGGCTGGCAGGAACTTTAGTGTGAAAATAGCGAAAATGTATTCGCTATCGTTACACAACTGGGTGGGCTCGGAGTGCAGTGCTCTGCACCCCAAGCTCACCCTTTTTTGTAGCCTATTAGAGCCTCTGGCTCTAATCACGTGCTTTAACACCCCCCCCATTGGAATCCATAGTCCGGCGCCCTGATATGTAGATCAGGGGGCCGCACGCATAGATAGGGGCAGTGGTGCCCGTGCGCCCTCTATGGACGGGCTGCCACTGGCAGGAGGGTTCCCCTGGCAGCACTGTCTATGTTTATGGGGAAATAATGCAAATTTCTTTCCTGCAACCCACGGTTGCAGAAAAAAAAATTGCACCATGTATGGCCTGCCAATTTCTATATTATCCTCTTGTCATTCCCTTAAGCCATCACGCATTTGTGCATTTTTTGCGCATAGGGCAGTAACTCATTACTGTGGACTGCCCTACAAATGACAACTGCGGCAAAGAAGCTCAGGAATATTTTAAAGATTTGCGGATATTTCAACTGAATTTGCCAGGTAAAAGGAGAACCCCGCGCCAAAATAAAAAAAAAATGGCGTGGGGTTCACCCCCAAAAATCCATACCAGACCCTTATCCGAGCATGCAACCTGGCAGGCCGCAGGAAAAGAGGGGGGGACGAGAGAGCACCCCCCTCCTTAACCGTACCAGGCCACATGCCCTCAACCTGAGGAGGATGTCCCCATGTTGATGGATATTTGGGGGGAACCAGACGTAATTTGTTTTCAATTTGGAGCAGGGTTCCCCTTAATATCCATACCAAACCTGAAGGGCCTGGTAATGGATTGTGGGGGGACCCCCACACATTTTTTTTTTTTTGGGGTTCGGGGTTGCCCTTAATATTGATACCAGAACCAAAGGGCCTGGTAATGGACTGGGGGTGGACCCATGTGTTTTTTTTTCAATTACTTTTATCTGTATTGCCAGGACCCGACAATTCATTATAGCCGCGAGTAGTTTTAAATTACTTTTTTTCCTTTAGAAATGTCATTTTGTGCAGAGACTGTTATAAACACGGGAAACATGCGATACTTTACAGGCATACTATCGGCACCCCCTAGGCAAATTTTTAAAGGAATATTTAACTTTTATTTTTTCACTTTAAGCATTATTAAAATCCCTGCTCCCAAAAACACAGCAGTTTTTAAAACTTTTTTTGCATTGATACATGTCCCCTGGGGCAGGATCCACGTCCCC